>VYZW01024795.1:91240-351045 GCA_013401315.1 Balaeniceps rex | reverse complement strand
ATAATAATAATAATAATAATAATAATAATAATATTGTAACGAAAAGGAAAATAACAAGAGAGAGAGAGAAAAAAACCCCATCCAGTCCCTGAGCAGCGATCACTGCCCCCCGGCCAACTCCCCCCAGTTGATATCCTGAGCATGACATCATATGGCATGGAATATCCCTTTGGCCAGGCTGGGTCAGCTCTCCTGGCTGTGCCCCCTCCCAGCTCCTTGTGCCCCTGGCAGAGCACGGGAAGCTGGAAAGTCCTTGACCGGTGTAAGCACTGCTCAGCAACAACTAAACCGGCGGTGTGTTATGAGCATTATCCTCATCCTAAATCCAAAACACAACACTGTGCCAGCTACTAGGAAGAAAATTAACCCAGCCAAAACCAAGACACTGTCAAAACAGAAAATAAATCTCTTTTATAAATCAAATCCATCTGCTTCAAGTTAAAAAACCTAGGTGATCAGTAAGTGTTCAGCAGCACACAAAATAAATACCATCTAGGTGTTATAATTGGCATAAACGGCATAACTGTATACCTGTCACTCTGCTTTTTGTAGTGGTTGGTGCCCTAAGCCTGCAATGAACTGACAAGTTGATGTACAATTTCTGAGGCAGGTCATTAGTGCTGCAGGAATGCTTCCATTTGCTAAATCTTGGGGTACCGTTTAGTGGACCAGGCTCTATTTGTCAGGCCCAGAGGGATACTTTCCTCCAACGCAGGACACAGCAGAGGACGGTGGAGGACTCCTAACATCTCCACTCCACCCTGTTGGCTGCCCCATCACTGAACTGGAGGTACCATGGACCTTGTGAGATGGTGGTGTTTGGTTCCCTGGGGGCTTATTTAAGAATAAACATTATTTGATCCAACATCAAATAAATTAGAAATGGAAGGGCAGTTAATATACTTCACATGTAAGTAACGATGCATTTTATGACACTGTTTTGAAGGGAGTGCCTCTGTGCAAGTGCGTAGCGTACCAGTGTGCAAACCAGCTATCTGGAACATCTAACTCCTTCGGTCGTTCCAGCAAAGACTTGTCTGATTTTACCGGGTAACCTAAGGTTACAGTTATATGATATAATAAGATGATATAATATACAATTTCCACCACCTGCAAAGAAAGGTTTTTATGAATTAATGGTAAAATTGACCTTTTCCTTCATTTACCATGATGTCCAAGACAGAAATCTCTTTGTCTCACTTTTTTGTAGAATTATGGACATTTATAATCTGAAACACTTTCTCCTGTTTCCAACTGGCAGGAAGATTTCACCTCTTCTTTCCAAGCCATGATCTAGACATCAGAGAGGCAGATCCATCGTTAAGGCTGGCTCTGAGGAAGGGAATTGCTAGAGTTTGTGTAACTGAGTATGGTGTTTTGTTACCTTCTAAAATGGATAGAAAAACAGACAGGGAAGGTGAGACAGAAAGTGTAAAGAAGGGAATTCATGGGACTCAAACAGGCAAGGGAGAGGAATGAATAAAAGTGCTTTTGCTCACCATGCACCCATATCGTAAGAACACTGGGAGATGGCAGCTGATGACATCTCGTTTTGTCCAGCACCCTGCTGTATACAATCAGATTGACTGGGCACAGGTAATCTTAAACAAACAAGCATCATACAAATTTTCCACAAAAACCATGTTCTGGCTACCAGTGCGAACTCCCCACCTTGGTTCGCCATTGGGCTCCAGCTTCCCTGCAAGAGATAAGACAGGCTGGGTTTCAGCTCTCCTCCTGAAAGCTCTCTCCCCAAAGGATGTGACAAACAGGTTGGATAATACCCATCTGACTAACACAAACCCAAAGGACTGAAGCAAAAGAAGATAAATCTGACCTCAAGAATTAAAGTGACTTTAGCAGAAATGATACAAATCAGCAACAAGACAGCCCTGCTGGTGCGAGTGGGGCGGTCGATAGCATAACCTGGTAGTCGGATAAAAAGTAACAGATTCAGGATGAGCATTTTAAAAGGTTTCAGTTTAATACTTGTAACATGATAGCATGGGAATTATTAAAATAATTATGATAATTATAAATAATAATTATAATTCAAATAACAATAATTATAAATTTTTACACTCAGAGCAGGGTTATCTCAAAATTTCTCTACCCTACTCTCTAATAATTATGACATCATTAAAGAAAATCAAAACACTGTTTGAGCTTTTCCCAAGAATGTGCATGGTGGGGAGGGGGGGAGGAGAGGGGAAGAAAGCTGTTTTGACGTATAAAACTAACATTTTTGGGAATGTGAATATAAATGAAGAAAGTTATTCTCTAGATGCATTTGCTGCCCAGCGTCCTGGTCCTGGTCCTGGTCCTGGTCCTGGTCCTGGTCCTGCCCTGCCCTGCCCTGCCTGTGGGGGCTCTCGGCTCCGCCACCCTGCATCACCAGCCTGGCAATTACATGTGATGGTGTGAGACAGTGGTCTGTAACACGTGAAAAAGCAACAAAAAGAAAATTTCCTCCTTGGTCTGCAGAAAATCATTCACAAAGCTAACAAAACCATGAAAAGCACTCAGCTATCTAAGTTACCTGATTCCCTGGAAAAACTACTCCAGAAATCCTCCAGCAACTCTTTAATCGTGACGGATGGCAGCTTACTCGGTGAGCGATGCCAGCGCAAAGTCTTGAAGCCATTCAGCTAACACCAGTGTCTACGCTCGACCAGTTAATTTCTTACCTTTCTCTCTCTCTTTCTTCTTTTTTTTTTTTTAAACTACAAATCAATTGTTGGTTATTTATTTGTTATTTCATATTTATACAAGAAAGAAATGTTTCTCCCCTAAAGCAAATCAAGGATAGAATAACAATCTCGGAAAGGTCAGCATCTATCCGGTTTGTTAATTGAATCTGTCTTCAGAGCCACGATGCCAATACTTCAAGGGCAAGAAAGGGCAGGGATATAATAATAATCGGAGCAAATGTCTTTGTATGAACTGGAATTGATAGCAGAGAGGCTCAAGCCAAGTGCAGCCTCCACTTCAAATCTTCTCTCAAGGAACCATCAGTCCTTGGAAATTTTGTCATTTTTCTCAAGGTAAATGGTTCCATGAGGTTGTAATCCTCTACGGCTGGCCCCAGGGGTGTAAATTATCGTTAATGCTTCAATTATTTACAGCCTGCTCAGCTCCCAGCACAAAGATCCTCTAGGAGTTTCAAATATTTTATTAAAATTGTTTTGTACTACTTTTCTGTGCATAAAATATCTACTATTCCTGCGTGTACTGGTCTGCCAAAGTATCTCTGAAGGAAAAAGGGGGGAAAAGCCATCTGGTTCTGTTTCGAGCAATCTGTGAAGTCGCAGCAAACGAGCCCCGCTAGACGGTTTAATCCAGCACAGCTCCTTGCCTTTGCACAATATTTCTGAATTTCACAGTATTTCTGACACCCAGCAATTAAAATTTCAGGAGAAAATGCAATTCTGCAATTTTTGCTGCTGGGAGGTTTAAGATGTTACTCACCGAAGCTGCGAGGCCAAGGAGAGCGGGGGTCAAGGTGCTTCCCATCTGATGCATCTCATGGTACAACCTTAGTTTTCATTTCTTCTGACCAGTTTTTGCCGTACAAAGAACTTGATGAGAGATCTTTGGAAAACAGAACAATTGTTTAACCTGGAAATCAACAGTCCTCCAGCTGCAGAGGAAGAGTCGAGCCTCATGACAAGTCTGTAATTCTAACAAACCTTTGCTAAAGTCAACGCAAACTGTTTGGGGATGTTGTTGACAAAAGAATTTGATTATTTGGGGGATATCAAGGGAGTTTTCGTGTTAATTTATTTGGACAAGGTACTACTCTTAGGGGCTCAGAATTGCAAGCATCTCATAAATAATCTGAGCCAGTTAAATAAAATCCATTGACAGAAAGACATCGCTCTCATTTATAACTTGTTGAATGGTGGCTACCAGATTAAGATAATACTTGTGCAACAAATATATTAATCCTGTAAAAGGAAAACCTAAGTCTATTCCTTTTGTTGTATTCAGTATGGACACTCATGAACGGCTGATTCCTTGCATAACAACTACACGTTTACTTTAGAGAAATGAGCAGAGACCCACAGGTAAGAAATCGGACAAATGCATCTCGGCTCACGAGGCACAAAACACCATATCCACATCTCCGGGCTTGTCCCAGTGTTCCCAGCCTCGCTCCCCTGAGCAGCAACATCGCCAAAGCCCCAACGTTGTTCGTTTTCCATGTCCCGCTGAATACATTTAATTACAGTTACTGTGTAAATGGTTTTTAAATATGGAATTATTTTCGAACAAATTTTTGAAATAAAACATGGTCTATTGCATACCTCATTTAATTTTCAAATACCCATTGAACTATACGTACCCTGTTATAAGTTTGTTGTTTGCCATTAAATAAGGCAGTTAATTTTATTTGCCCATTCCCGCTACTAAGTTTTATCCTAATTTTATCCTAATCCTATCCTACCTAACTGCAGCTGGAAAATAACAACATCTCTTTCCTTACCTGTGTTCTGCATCACTAAGTCAAATGACGGAGATGCGTCCTGCACATGTGTATTGAAGGTGCAGGGAAAAACGCCGGTTGTATCTCTAACTCCTATGTCTATAACACCTGAAGGGTATTTAAGTTGTCACCTGCTGTTGGAAGGAGCACTGACAGAAAGCTGCTCTACATCACTCCTCGGGTAAACCAGCGTGTCCAGGCAGCTGGACCTTCTCTGCAACATGTCAATCAGCAGTGACTGAAATATTTCATCGGCCAGACTCTAATCTGCATTTATCCATTTACACATGTGGGGCGTTTATTAAGGTGGTTTTGGGGATCCCCTCCCTGCTCCCCTGTCTTTATGTCCTGAAGCGCAGGGCGCACATGGCCCCAGCACGGAGGCTCAAGAAAAGCCGCAGGGAGGGAAGCAGGGACCCTCAGCGAGCCCAAACCCATGTCCCGGCGTCACCCCATCTGAACCTCTCCAAATTTCTCTTCCCTTCCCTGGGCGGGGGGGGGAAGATAATTTAACAAAATAAAGCAATAATTCTTATCCTGAACCTTTAGGTATAAATTAGTTTTGTTTTTTTCCACAGCATTTGATAAATATATGTCACTACTTAGCTATAAACATTGTGTTTTAAACTGCATTTATAAGAACCGAGCCACATGAAATGCACCATTAAGGCCACCGGCACAACTGGTCATTGCTCCTTCAGCAGCATTTAGTGCTGGAACTTAAATCAAAGTGTTGGTACTCCACTGCGCTTGTGAAAACAGCTACTTTCTCCTGGATCTAACCCTCCCCAGCTGCCAGAAAGCACATAAGAAACCTTTAACCTTTAATGTAAGGCAAGGAAAAAATTAAATAAAGTCATAATAATTGTATATAATTAGATGATTATTTCCAGTTCCATAATTTTTGCCAGTGCCAACTCTGCACATTTCTGTTCACAGACAAGGTGAGATTTTGCATCGCTTTTTGCTGACATTTATAGTATTTAGAAAAATGCTATAATCCTTGGATTGAACTAGGATAAGAAACAGTGGTTAAAACATCCAACCTTAAAATTAGGAATTAAAAAAACCCCAGACAGACTGGGTTTGGAATACGCAATGATGGAAACCATATTAAAATGAGGAAAAACACTTACTGTGAATTTCCGTGCCGATTAGGCAAAAGCAAAACTTCCAGTGGGTTTCCTCTCCTTGGTGGTGTTACAGCAGCTTAATTCGACAGCGCCTGTGAAGTTCGCCTAGTTCTCCCAGAACTCGGCTGCGAGCAGCCCTAGATGTTGTATTTCCTATTTGTTTCTCTTCAGCTAGTCAATCAGACGCCAGCTGATTGATGAGGGGGTGAACACTCGCAGCTGGTATTTACGCTAGTTGAGGTTTTCTTGTTCCTGTGACAATCAGACCATGTGGTTGGCTGGCTGAATGCGCATTTGTGCGGCAAACTGTAGCACCATGGTGGGCATTTCTGTCGAGGACTTGCTGCAGGCTCCGAGATTAGGCTGTTCTGCAGCCAAGCAAAACGAAGACCTATTGTTGTTTTACCGTATTATTGCTGCATTATTCTGACAGCTTTACTGTCTTAAATCAATAGAAATAGGTGTTTAGAAATCAACACGCAACGGAGGAATACAGTCAACCGAAATGAAAATAAAACGAATTGAAGCTGCTGGCGAGCACAGACATTAAAAAGAAGGCGGTGTGGGCCTGAGGAGCAGCTCCCCCCGCGAGCAGACCTCCTTTCCCCTTTCTCTGCGAGCACTACAAAGCACCAGCTATTGTCAGGGCAGCCTGTGCCTGAACCAGTAGTGAGTCCAGAAATGAAACCTCTCATTTCACCAGGCTCCCGGACTGATGGCGCTGGCTCTGCGATGAGCAGGAGCACAACATTAAGCACTATATGAGTTTTGCTACAGTCAACACATAAACACGAGAAGCACTTGGACACTCTCTGTTACAAATATCTGCAGGTAAAATGTAATCTTCCAAAACAGTTTGGCCTTCAGATGCAAAATGAAGGCGACATGCTGCGGTGCTTCGACGATGATAGTTTCTTTCAGACAATAAAAAAGCCCATCATGGAGCTTTACTTTCAAAGTAGCTGATGTCAGACTCCACGCAAAGGTTGGCATGGGCAGCCGAAGCATGGAGATAAGGTGCTTGTGGGATTTGCATGAGGAATAAAAAACATGGTCCTTTGAACCCAAACAGCTGAGCTTCCTTCCTGAAAGTTTCCTTTTTAAAGAACTGTGCTTTTAAGGAGAAAAGGTTGGGTTTTGTGAGTGTGCATGATTGCTTAACGTCGTTTCTCTTAAAATATATAGAGGACAAAGTAGGTTTTTTGCAAGGGGAAACCTGAATTCAAAGGTGGCCACAACCACCCCGGAAAGAGGAGTTCGGAGTACAACCGCCCCCCACCATTTGCTTTAAAAATGATGATGTTCATCCTGGGGAATTCGTTCTCTTTCTTAACGCTGTGCTTGAGTTACCGAGCTTCTGTTGAGTGTTTATGCATGGATAGCCAGGCGACACGAGAGTAAACAAATCAGAAATGCTCCGAGTCAGGGAGACAAGTAGGCAGAATTAATATGATTTTGTACCTTTTAGATAATGATCTTTTTCTTAATACTGGTTTAATGTAGCCTAGAGGTCACACGCTTCCTTTTCCACTCAAATTTTTCTATTGTGGAACATAAAAATGATCTATAGACTTCGTACATCATCGGGTCTAACATGCAGGGCTAATGGCATGTTGATAAATCGTTAATGCTTTTTCTATTGTCATCTTGACAGTTCCCCAAGAGTTGTTTTCAATGTCAAGCTTTCACTGGGTTTGGTGAAATATCCTTATCCTGTACTAAGAAGATGCATTGCGTCTTGTTGTCCCCATCCATTATGCAGGCACAGTTCACAGACCGTAAGAATACTATTTATTTTGTGTTCCATTAATAATTAGGGATTACCTGAAAGGCCAAGGTAACGTATTTTAAGAGCTGTGAAAACCAGTTCACCGAACACACCCAATGTGTACGCACGTTTTCCAAGTACAGCCCAGATGGATGCAGACATTTGAGCCAAAATAAAGAGTGTGATGCCTTGAGAAAAGGCAAAATGTGTTCCTCCGGTTCAGGCACCGTATGAAGACTTGTAAGGACTGGAGTACTTCAGCTGCAGCTGATTAAGAACCACAATTTTTTACTTTGTCCAGTAAAGAACAGAGTGCATACAGCAGACACTGATGCTCTCGTTAAAGCTGTAGTGCTAATTAAACTAATTACACACATGAGGCTGGCAAATTGCTGGAGCCTTACAGTAAAAAGAGCTTCACATAATTCAAAAGGGCAATGATTTTTTAAGCATAAAATCGTTGGGAAAAGATATGTAAATGAAATATAACAATCCATTAGCAAAAAATTATACCCTTACTTCACTTAGCGTGAGACTTGTTTTAATGTCAAGCTGATAATTTTTCAATTGTATGAAAAGTAACATAAACATTGCACTTTTTACCAACCCGTTGTACTTCCCTTATATCCGGGATACTGATAACTACTACTTTGTTTGGCAAGAGCACATCCTCATTTGGTGAGTAGAATATTTGTATATTGATTACATGGTACTGGGCAGTCGAAATACAATAAAAATGTGATATCACCAAAGAGAGAGCGATACTTGAAAGAAGTACATTAGTTACACGTTCGAACAATTGGGAAAATTTAGAAATACATGCCAATTATTTGCTCCTCGTGCTACATGTCATTTAGTGCCTCTCTGTCTCCAGTAAGGGAACGTGTCTGGGTAACGCTGCAGTAACTACCTGTGAACTCAGTTTTGCTCCTCTGTGCTAACAGTAATGAGTGAGCACAGCCATTTGTGTGCAGGTACAACAAAAATCTGCTTCTGGGTAGATGTTTTTACCAAAATCCCTTTCACTTACCATGCTGTTGATGGATCGCAGTCACAGTACGCCCAGAAATTATTCTCCTACAGAGTAGCTCCATCAGTCACAAAACACAGTTCACGCATTTTCCCTCAGTTCAAGCGTACCCTCATTTCACTTCAATTAATGTCAATGTTACGTATTTCCTAACGACTGTAATGTATTAGTTTCACGTATAACATAGAGGCACATTTGTTTTTGCAAAGAAGAACGTAGGTTTTATATTCATTAAAGTATATCGCTTAAATTTATTTTGCACAGAGGAGATTTCCATTTTCTTACTGTTAACAAGCTGGTTTCTGTTTTAGGAACAACTGTAAAGGAAGCTGGAGTTAAAAATAAGCATGCAGAGTTTAGAAAAACTTGAGAGAAGTTTTCCATCCATCCCCACTTATTCCTACTTACTACGCAAGCCTCAACATTTCAGATCTCCTAAGGGTAGGTACCGGGCAAAGTCACAGTTAAGAGACTGCGTAAAGGTATAAATACCCACATATGGATATATGTGTAAAGTATAAAATCAGCCGATTGCTGCCTGTCGGGTGCCTCTGGTGAAAGAGGGAACCCTCCGCAGGAGGAGGATGGGGAAAGCAGGCAGCAAAACGCGATGCCCACAACTTCTTCATCGGTGCAAGTGTGCTGGGACGGGAGTATTTAGAGAGCTGCGATCGGTATTGTCTCCTTCAAGAGGGAGCGCTGGAAGCGGGTTTTGCATGAATATTTGCAATTTTAGTGTGAAAGTCCACAGTAACGCCAGGGAAATGCAGGCCTGGGAAGTCGGCTTTGGCATTTGGCGTCGTGAGGTGCAGCAGCAGTACATCGATGTCATGCTGCATATTATGACCTAGAAAAACTGTTGTGTTAAGCACTAACCGGGTCCTCAGAGACCGGACAATTATTTTTCGAGCGATATAAGCCCTGACAGCTTTAGCAACGGTGCTATATTCCAGCATTGTAATAAAAGGCCCATCAAGCACCTCTGTATGCGTATATATTAGGCGAATGTACCCGTAATGCTGCAGACACTCGGAGGCACTGCAGCTGTTCAATTAGGCACTGACAGGCCGATAACGAGGTGATATGTGCCTTTCCCACCCGCCTCGCACGTTACCCTTGAGTCCCAGACGCGAATGCTGCGATACTTCTTGTTCTCCAGGTGTTCCCAGATGTGCGCTCCCCACCTTGAGAAACAAGCCCTTGCCTTAAGAATATGGAATTGAATTCCATCCACTTGCGCGAAACGAGTCCGCTCCTGACCTGTAAATTTCCACACGAAGTTTCACCCATGGCAAACATATCAGACAAATTATTAGCAGCTGGAAAAAAAAGGAGGGGAAATGATGGAAAAGCCAATAGCCCCCTTAAATAAGTGTAACAGCACCACTGGGCCTCACCGTAATGATCCCTGTACTTGCAGGTTGTATTTTTTCCTCCTTTTCCCGGTGATACATTAGGTTAAGCATAGCATAGATGACACTCAACAGTTTTCAGAAAGAGAAATAAACAAAAAATCCCTTGTAACCCATTTTTCTTTTTCCTATCAGGGAAAGCAAAGACAAGGCAGTCTGCTGGAAACAGAATTTCATCCTGGGTATATATGACTGCAAGTGTTTAAAGATATTTTGTAGTTATAACTGTAGAAGAAATTGCCCCGCTATCTTTCCATTTCTCCTTGACGTGCATCCAAAAGAACATCAATATTTCTGTTAAGACATTGCTAGACTTGACTGCTGTGATGCTGCTATTACTCTTCACTTTCCTTTAATTATTTTCTTCTGTATATAGCAATTTGTTTTCCCAACTGATAAATATCATCAATTTAAGGAATGTTACTATAATATAACTCCATGAATATATTTAGCATATAGAAAGTGTGTTCTCCCTTCGTCATTATAATAGAAATGTAACTTGATTTATAATATTATTCTCTCCTACAATCAATTCATTTTTTCTGTGAAAAATCTGCAGGTGTTGAAAAGAGAAGAGAGAGTATTTGCCAGTGTGTTTCTTTATCTTTTCTCGTTTAAAATTGCCTTCGTAGCTCTTTTGAAAGGGTGAGGTGGACTGGCACTGAGGCAACCTGCAGCCCGAGACGCCGCACAGCCCAACCTCTGAATCCAGAGCAAGACTTCAACCTTGGCTTTTGGGCATTACTCTTAGCAGGGTTGGGAGACATGTCCCACATGCCCACAGACCCAGGGATATCCGAGCATCTTCCTGGGGCATAACCAAACCTTTCCCGGTGGAGGGGCGGCGGTGGGTAAGGAGATGCCCCTCTCCAGCCGCTCCCAACCATCCATCCGCTGGGATGCAGGAGCCCGCCTTGCCCAGCCATGGGTTGCAAAGCAGCTCAGATTAGCTCAAACTGCCGCTCCACGGGGTTTACATTAATCTGCTCTACTTCGCAGAGAAACAGCTACAAGTGGGGGTGAGCTCCTTAGTCACCGTGCCTCAGCTGAGGGCTGGAAATAAATAGCTGAGAGGCAATAACTTACATTTCTGCATCTGTTCCACCAGTGAGCTCCCAGCCGCGCCTTATTTGCAATCGCTAACGTTCACATTTCAACCGCTCTACAAGCAAGACCAAGTGATGGCATTACTCATCCCCATGCTGCACGTTCCCACTCATTTCCCAGGTTGGCACTTGTCGGAGAGCAAGGTAACTATTTAAAAAGCTTTTCAGTGTCTTTCTGGACACAGGTAAATTCTGTTCCCTGACAAGGATGCACAAGTGCATGCTGAGTTTGACATAACAAAGTGAAAGCCGGATTGGGAACGCACTGAAAAACACACCTATAATTTCTGGTGCATTTTTCTCTGCTGCTCAGGGAGTTATTCATGCTGAGGAAATTTCTGTCCATCTCTAATGCCGCTTCTCACAAGATATTTTCCCTTTGCCAGATCTCTCCATCAGCTAGATTTTATTACCACAGTCCCAATATTTGCAAATTCTCAATTGTAATTTTTTTTTCATAACACCTGTTATCTTTTCTTAAATGGTTGCTCAAAAAACCACACGATTTTTTCTCCCCGTCTTTCCTATGTAAGGGAGGCATTTGTTTAATGAGATTTTGACAGATCTCAGCTGCCAAATGGAAGTGGCACAGTGGGTTTGTACATTTTCAACAGTAGCTTTTATTCTCGGGCTATGGTTTTCCAACCTGCCGTTTACATGACACTCAATGCTAAAGCCGTTGTCTGAACTACAGTGATTTCTGCCTCTAATCTTCCAGTACTTTCTCTTCCCTTTAATATCCTTGGAGACGCTGACAACTCAACAGGGCAGGGCCCTACGTGACCTGCTCGCTCTGGCCCATCCCGAGGAGAGGCTGGACTGGAGGAGCTCTGGAGATCTGTCTCCACCCACATCATCCCGTGGTTACATTTTTCCTTAACAAATGGCAAAATTTTTCTCTCAACTAGTATTTTTTTTTTAAAAAGACACCACAGATACCACCATTTGCTGCATTTTCAACTCATTTTGAATACTCAGAGGGGATTTAAAGTGCTTTTCAATGTGCATATTTGTTATTATTTCTTTACCAGAGGCCTTTTTACATTGACTATGTCCTGGAGTAATGTGTATGTATCAGGCAGCCGGTACTGCACGATGCCGTCAAATTGTATAAAGTACTATAATTTTTGCTAAAGAAGTGCAAATCTTTGCATTTTTTTATGTATCCTGAATCTATTTCCCTATAAAATAAATACCTGCCAGACACGATTTCTTCTTGGTGTAGGCATGCTCGGGGAAGAACTCGCTTGCGTGCTGCTCCCTGCCCATCCTGCTCCTCCTGGTTACTCTCAAGTTTTGCTTCAAGAAATCAGCCCAAAGCGGCGGTGTGTGACCCCGCACCTCCGCGCCCGGGTGGCACTGGTGGCTGTAGCCTGCAGGGTGGGACAACGCTGTGCAAATGCCCCAGCCCGGGGCGACAGGCACCGCTAAAGCTGCTTTGGGTATAGCAGGTGACGTGATTTACAGCAGGCGTGTTGGGTGGAAACGCTTGCAAAATATTGGCTTGAAACTCCTATTCTCCAATCTATATAAAAATGAATCATGACTATAATGCTTATCTTCTATACTTCTTCCTAATTAGAAATTACAACCAAACTATCCGCCTACTTAGACCTTTCGATTTTTGTTCCAGTCTCTCCTATTCCTGGATTTATGTACTATCAGTTATTAAAAAATCCTTCCCTTTCTGATATAAATATTCACTAGATGCAGTTTCTTTTGTCTGCGCAATAAATATTACTGCGAAGCTCACCAGGAAATTAAAGCGGAGCCTGAAGCTGACTGTCCTTGGATGATCTACGGAGAATGAACTGTGTCCTATGGGGATTATTCCAGTCCCCGAACATCATACTTCTTGTATCTAAACATCAAAATATGTTTTCTTCCAACTTCCAAACAGCAGTACACAGATAAATTTTCTAATGGATTTTCTGTTTAGCTGTCACTTTAGCTGATCCAGTAGACAGAAATATAGCAGCAACATCCACTTATTTTAAAAGTACCTTAATATTCCCAAAGTTGCTTTGAATTTGGTTTGATAGTCTGAGACTTTAAGTAACATAGGAAACTGCATAATAAGCACTTTCTTTTAAACTCCTTCCTATTTTCCATTACGACAATTATCAGTGTTGGGAGGGGGATTAAGAAAAGCTATTAAAGCCATTCTTCCAAGGAAATCTTTTGAATTTAGTGAGAACAAAGCCTTGCAGTTGGAGATGTCTATTCCCTTGTCCCTTCACACTCCTTTCAGCTCTGGCTGAGCCATCAACTGCCCAGAATTGCTGTTTTCTTCCTCTCAGTTGTGTTCTTTAGGAAGTTGTCGAAACCAGCAACAGGACAGTGTCCCTGCTCACTGCAGGGGGTTGGACTGGATGACCTCTAAAGGTCCCTTCCAACCCAAAGCATTCTGTGGTTCTATGACAGGGCCATTGTGCACGTGTAATGATGCACAAGTTCAGCACTTACCTTATTATTCTTCAAATAATTAAAAAATGCAGTATTATAACCAGTATGTCCTTCGTTCACAGCTGCAGCTTCCTCCTACAGACCTCGGTGCTGTTCTCCATAGAGTTGTGAGCTGAGCCTTTCCTAGGACAGGGCTCTCTGTACAGCTTTAGCAATGTATAGGTTAAAGATGGCACATGGGGCGTTCAAGCTCTGCTGCTGACCAGCCTGGGCTGGAGCTGTGTCTTGCCAAGCTCCATGGTCAGCCCTAGTAGCAGAAATGCAATTTTCTGCCACTGCTTCTTGGGAAACAAGCTCAAAATGGGCTAGTATGTTCTCGAACATTTTGCCCTTACTTTCAGACAGGATAGTGGTACAGGACTGAATGCCAGAGTGGTCTGGAAGGATAAAAGGGAATGTCTGTTCTCCATCCATCAGCAGCTAAACCCCATTAATCAGTGCCATGAAAGCTGTTCCTGGCTTACATCCTGGCCTGAGTCCAGCCTGTGCTGGGACTGGTATATTGGTTTTGGATAGATTAGCTCTCAGTCAGTCTTTAGCTGTCTTGCTGGGGAATTATTGCGCTATAATACAGTCTGTAATTACATGCTCACATGATATCTTTTCCATTCAATGCACAGGATGGAAATGTATGGAGAAGCATTAAGGTTGCAGGGACGAGTATGAATTTGACCTTCAAGTACTTGCCTTTGCAATCTAAAAAACTTCCTTTTGGCACAGCCTTTCAAAAACTGTGTTAATTATGTAGTGCCCTGATTTGCTGGGCTATGTCAAGCAGGCAAAGTTTCTGCTCTGACTGGAGCATCATCAAAAATCCATAAAAAGTAGAAAAGCACAAGTGGAGCTCAGTCACGGACACGTGCAGGTGGAGAAGTTAAGCAAGAGCAACTCTTCCACCGGCCACGTGGCGGGGGAACACCTCGTCAAGGGGCCAGGGCAGCAGTTTCATTGGTACGTGCCCCTCTTCACACCCCTTTTTCTCATGCACCTGAAGCATCTGGCTTCCTCCGCCGCGATGCTCATGACACCGCACAAGTGTTCTCCAGGGATGAAGTAGGTCTGCGTGGCACGACGTGGTACCGTGCCAAGGCGCATGCTGCACTCGATGAGATGTGAGAAGGTGATGAGAGCACAGCTGGCGCGGAGGAGCACCAGAGATGGCCAGAAGGAAACCCTTTATATCAGAGTACATACAGAATTAAACACAATTAATTGCTTAGATACAAAGTGTGCTTTTCCCTGGGTGACTTTAAACCAAAATTGTTCCAGCTGCTCTGCATCCCTGACCCATCCCCCGCCCCCGCATGCTCTCTTTCCGTGCATCCTGCTTCACCCAGTGATGCTTTGAGTGTAAAGTAGCCAGTTTGGCAACCGCACCGATAGGTGTGCCAGGTACGGCGCCTAAGCCCATTTCTGGCCTTCCTGGCCCCTCAGTTATTTGTCATCAAAAGCATTGGTTTCAGTGATGGTCTGGATGATAACAGCAGCGCTGAAACGCTGGCCGCGTGGGCTGAGTCTGCCTCGCCGCAGCCCGACACATCTGACCTATTCAGTAAACAGAGATGCAAATAAAAAAAGGAAACGACGTTACTATAGCTCATTACGCTGAAATCCCATTTTAAGTGCCATTATCTTTAGTTTTATCGTTCAAAGATTATTAAAGCCGGTCTCAGATTTTAATGTCCAAGTGGGAAAACAAACTGTGGCAACAAGAGCAATAGTGCCGATGTTCAACAGGGCTTCGTAACGATGGGCATTAGCACGGCTGATTTTCACATGTTCCATGCATGTGCAATAGTTCACCGCTGAGATTACGGAAAAAGCTTTAAATGTGTCATAAATAATAACAGGCTAAGGTTTGTAAAATTTCTTTTGCCGAGGGAAGAAGCAATTAAACCATCCACTGGAAACTGTTAATGTGTTTCATAATTGTTAGTAGACAGTTAGCGATGCCATTTTCTTACCACCCTCTCAGCAGGTGTAACGCGATAACAACACACTCCGCTGCTAAGCCCACTTGTAGTAAAGTTTCCCACGTAATTCTGCTTTTTGATACAGGCAGAATTTTTTTCTCACAGCAGTCGTAGTTACTGCCTGCAACGTGCACCCATCTCCTCGAAGCGTGCAAGGACTCAACATGGAGGGCAAGATGGGCTCAGATGACTGCAGTGCCTGAGTCCTAGCCACACCGATAACAACATGCATCTGGACTCAGCTGAAGGCTTCTGTATGACAGAGCACTAAGGAAAACAGAATTTGTGCAAAAAAAGGCTCCTTTGGTACAGCCCCTTTAAAGGGCAAGAAGGGACTGAGCTCATGAGTTTGGCTCCTTCTGGTCTTTCCTACTCTTCTAAACTCAGATGTTCTTTTGTATTTTACCGTGCCTTGTAATAAAGATGTCTTAAACTAAAATAACTTTTTTTTTGGATGCTCCACATTCAAAATTTGTTTCTGTTGCACTAAAGGGATGCTGGGTTAAGTTAACATTTTAGGACTAATTTCGGACTAATTTTAGGACTAATCAAAGTTAGTTTAGGACTAACTAACCAATTCTAGGATGTTTTAGGACTAACATTTTAGGACCAACTTTAGGACTACTTAGGTCTTTGTTTCAGAATACCAGCACGGAGTTCCATACCAAAGGAGACCGTGACCTCTTTGCATACAGTGGGTTTCGGTCACAGTTTGAGAATGGTAGCAATTTGTCTTTGGGATTTTTACAGGGATTTTTTTGATCCTTTCTTAGGCCTGTTTATTCTTGTTTGTTTCATAGTTTGTGTGGGTTTTTTTCCTAGTTTTTCAGTTTAAGCAAAAGCTAAATGATTTAATTCTGTTTAGCCAGTCATTACCTCCTACTCTGAATTACCATGACAGCAGTCTTCATCTACAAGGTCTGCATCTGCTTTTTATTTACTCTCCACGATGAAGCCACATTACTCTGTTCAGACATTGTCATAGTTACAAAGTGCATATTTAGTTGTGCGCTGCAAGCCTGGACAGAGAAAATATAAAAACCTGCAGCAGATCCAGAGACGTCAATGGGATGGAAAGAATACATGGTAGTCCTCAATTGCCAAGTCAGAGCCTGTTTCCAAGGAAAATAGATGTAAACTAGCTTTTGCATCTGTCTGGTGGGCATTTTTTCATAGAGGTATTCAAAACAGATTCACTTTCCACAGGAGAGACTTCCCTCGGGACTATTCCATCCCTCAGCAAATAACTCCTCTATCTCTAAGTCAATGAGTGCCAAAACAAAACCAAACCACTCCAGCTCTGATCCCCCAGGCCTTGAGTGTGTGGAACACAAATGGATATGGGGGAGGGAGGGTGATTATACTCCAGTCAATTTATTTTTTTTACTTGCCATATGCAGCCAGGAGGGCTATCCGTACGCAGATGGATTTGTCGAGTGACACAGCTAACAGTAATAGAGAAACATGTCTAAAAGTCTACTTTATAGACCTCCATGGTTCCATAGCCTTGAATCTCAAGGTTCAAGGATTTAATATGCCAGGGTCACAGTAATGGCTGGCATTTTTCCCATTCTATTCCTTCAGAATTTCAAAAAGATACTAAAAATCTTATTTTTTCACAATTTCTTTTTTCCTTTTTTCCCCTGTATAATATTGCCTTTATCTTAAAAAAAAAAAAAGCATTAGAAAAATAGAACAGTGTTCTTAAAGAGTAAATGTAGCATTTGCTATCATCCACTAGGTGCACTAGAATCTATCTATGAATCGATATACATACATATCAAATATCAAAGGAAAAGTCCCTGCAAAGCAAAGTTTAGCATCTGGGATGTGGAGCAGAGGCGGCAGCAAGCTCTGGCACTCGTGGGTGGTGCTAGCAGCGATGCGGAGGGATCCCGCGCTTAGTCTCAGGTGCAGTGCCCGTCACCTTCCCAAGCAGCCTGCAGCACAGAGAGCCAGTTTGTATGGTTAGTGGCATCAAGGGAAAATACGTCTCTGGAAGCAGTAGCATCAATATAGGAGAGAGGGCTTTGGGGGTTTGAGTGTCATAGGAACGAAAGTAACCACAGGAATTGTGTAAGCCCATTAGTGGATGGGGCTCACAACAAATATTAAGAGTGCTGGACAGAAATCAAGGCTATTCAATGAATATTTTCTTTCTGAAGTTATAAAAAAGCAGAATGATACCCTTGTGCTCTAAGAGGAAGCTGAAGTATTTTCCGGTTTGTTCATCACCAAAGAAAAGAGTAACGTCCATCTGCCAGGGAAACGATGGGCCAGGACATCTCATGCCCGACGATTGCGGAGGTGATGTACGAGGTCTCTGCTCCATGGAGGCTCTTTTCTAAGAAACCACTGAGCCAAAGCCTGCGACCTCTTCTTTTGCTCCCAGACCTCGAGGTCTCTCACTTTTCCGCAGAAAGAAATGAGTTTCATTTGACACACCTTTCTTCCTGACAAGCGCTCACTGGTTGCCACTCGCCACGGTGTTAACTCCCACGGTGCCCAGACCTCGTCCCCGCACAGCCCATGGGCACCGGTGCCAGGGCTGACCCCCATCTGTCTGTCCTCGGTCCAAAACACTCAACCAGGGCATGTTATGGCTACCTGAAAAACCTAGGAGGGTCTTAGTGGGAATCTTGGCAGAAAACCAGTCCATGACCTGTTGCCCTTACAGCTGGGAGAGAAAAACCAGAATGCCTCCTTTGCCTATTGCAAACAGAAAATAAGAAACACACCATCTGCCAAAGGCAACAGAGACACAATAAACGTTGCTGGTGTGGAAGGCTTGGCAGTGTGGTGGGCATTTGCAGCATTGTGCCAGGTTTGGAATAATGATGATACTGTTCTGAAGGTCGCTGTGGACAGATCGGATAATGAGAGACACGAACACGGTGGCAGGTGGCCATCCACACCTCTTACCTGGGCGGTCCTGGGAGAAGGTTGTTTTTATGCAAAACCAACTAATGCTTCCGAGACAGTTGTGCATTTCAAAGACTCAGAAAGGCATAGGATCAATTATTTTCCATCTTTCCAAAGACTCTATATCTTTAAATATCTGTATTGGTGCACACATGCAATGCTTTCAATACAACCGTGACTTTTTTACTGCTTAAGCTTTCCATCTCTCTGTTTAGAAGACATTAATTTTCCTTTTCCTTCTCCCTTCAAAAACAAGACCAAATAATGAATTATATTACGGCTCTGGAAAACAAGGAGCTTTTTGTTGTTTACTAGTTTCTATCATCTCGGTACTCATCAACAAAGTGGCGATATCACATTTTCGCCTACGGTGCATAAAGGTGACCAAGCTCATAGTGTATGATGGACTCCTTCTGAATGTATTTTTCACCAGCAGTTCCCTTAATAGATATAATGACACGTGTTTGCGTTTCTAGCATATGTTGCTTCTCTTTCCAGCGTGGCAGTTCCTGAAAGGCTGATACCCTCCAACATGACTAATCCGGCTGGGGCGCAGGAAGCACGATATCTTCAAAGAGCAGCCCGTCTTCGCTGCGAGTGCTGTACGCGTCTGCGTACGTCACCCGGTGGGAGAGTTTCCTGGGGAAACCACTCACTTAGGGAGTAATTAATGTAAATCACTGCTCCACACGTTCATATATACACTCATTCTGCTTCAAGAAGCTTCCCGTACAAAGAGGTAAAACTGCATAAGGAGACAGCCATGACCTGCTCAAAAAGGAATAAACCCAGCAGGTGCCAAACCTGAGTGGGACCTGCAGGACCTTGGAGAAGGTAGGGAGTTATGATATGTGTCCAGGAAAGCTGCACCTTCCCCCTACAACACATATTCGCTTAGTAATGCTTTTGCCCTCAATAAATGGCGCTCTACTTTTTCTAAAAAAAAGTGCTGAGGACTCATAACTGCCATTGCCTGGGAGACAGATGAGACATGAAGAGCATCACATTGACCCATACTGGGAGGAGATGAGCCAAGGCTCTTACTCCCAGGTCTGAAACCTTCACTGCTGTGCTCCCAGAGAGCCCAAAGATAGCGGGATGCACTGCAGCTTTAAAATACAGAGCAGTTTTGGTACTCTGGGAGAAGGGGGGATGCCACCTTAAACATATTTGTAATTTTGGGCCCATCCCCTGCATACCTCCAAGGTCAGTATTTAAAAAAAACCCTCATCTCTAGGTCTGCGTTATCACCTCTAGAAGTTGAAGGCTTTGTGGTCACCAGAGGACCATACACGTGCAATGGCATGGGTCAAAAGCAACTCCTGGTAGAGAGCAACCTGTGGTCCTGAAGAAACAGGAGCCTCACTCCATACCCTAGACTGTACCATCTCCAAGCAGAAAGCAGTCCTGGGTGAATTATTAACGCATCTGATTATAAAGCTGAGAGCAGAGTTTGTAAAAATGGCTCTCGGCGTGTTTTCTGGGGTGATTCTTACATATATTTGTTATTTAAATCCATTTTCCATTTTCCTGCATACTAAATTTGCTAGTGTTAGCTAATCTGCATCCTGTCAGATGAAAGCTAAGATAACATGAATACCTAAAGGTTCCATTTGATACAAATTTTTAGATAGGACACAGCGAAATGGAAGAAATTTCTGAAATAATTCACTTGACATTTCTCTACAGTTCATTTCCTTCATTTTCATTTTACTGGCACGACTTTCTCCCTGCAAATTCTCCCATCCAGGTTGTAAATTCTGCAGAATGTGATAGCAGTCAAAGATGACCCTTTCAGAACAACGTAGGTGACACAGAAACCCAAGACTCAGTTTCAAAAGAGAGTTACAGTGCCGCATTGAAAGTCAGTTCAGCTTTCTAAGTTGGTTGATCCCTTTCAAAGATTTTGCCCAGCCATCTTGCTTTCCCGTAGACATTTTTAGCAAACACTCTGATCTTCTCTCTTTTGAGCTCCTTCTTATACACGCTCGTAGTGTATGAGTGGCTTGCACACGTCCGAGCCGCTCAATGCCTCAGCAAGTGTGCAGATGATGCAAGACCGGGGAGGTGGCTGACGCAGCCAGTGGGACCTGGACCAGCTGGAGACAACGGCCAGCAGGAACCTCATGAAGCTCAACAAAGAGAAATGTTGAGTCCTGCCCCAGGGAGGAAAAGCCCCACGCACCAGGACATGCTGGGGACTGGCTGACTGGAAAGCAGCTCTGCAGAAAACGACCTGGGGGTCTCAGTGGGCAACACGAACCAGCAAAGCACCCTCGCAGTAAAGAAGGCCACCGTCATCCTGGGCTGCATGAGGCAAACTGTTGCCAGCAGGTCGGGGGAGGCGATCCTTCCGCTCTGCTCAGCACTGGTGAGGCACGTCTGGAGCACTGGGACCAGTTCTGGGCTCCCCAGGACAAGAGAGACAAGGACGTGCTGGAGTTAGTCTGGCAAAGGACCATGAAGATGATGAAAGGACTGGAGCAGGGAGATAGCTCAGATGGTTCAGCCTGGAGAAGAGACGGCTCAGGAGGACCTTATCTGTGTCTATAAATACCTGATGGGGGAGTGTAAAGAAGATGGAGCCAGACCCTTCTCAGTGGCTGACAGGACAGGAGGCAGAAAGCACAAATTCCTGAAAAAGCTTAAATATAAGTAAAACTTTTGGCTGTGAGGATGGTCGAACACTGAAGCAGGCAGCCCAGAGTGGTCATGGGGTCTCCATCCTTGAGATGCTCAAATCTGCCCGGACACGTCCCTGAGTGACCTGCCATGGGGACCTACTGGGAGCAGAGTGGGACAGAGACCCCCCAGCTCCTGCCAGCTGCATCCTCCGCAGGGGTATGGCGGTTTTACAGTTCTTCAGATAACTGACAAACAAATCAAGTTAAACTCGGTCCTTCAAGCCAAAAGGATAAAAATATATCCACCTCACTGGATATGAAACGTTCATGTACATCCAGGAATCTGCTTCAAAAAAGTAACTTCCATCATCAGATATTCAGAGATATCATCTGCCAGGCTTTGCAACCCTCCCCTCCTCCAGGTAAATTAAGCATACAAATTGGCTCTGTAAAAGCCTCTTACAAAACCACATTATAATTTTTTCTCATAATCTAATTACTATGAACTATGACAAATAAGGCGATATCTGGATATCCATAGCATGTGGGCAATTTCTAATTGTTCCTGGAAGATAGTAAGCAAATTGATGTTACCCTTGACTTTGTGCGTTATTTTAGTTTTATATGCAGCATTTTTCTTTTCCATTTAACGGAAACTTGATTGCAAAAGGGACAGTGTTACCACCACCGTGTTAATTTGAATTTTGCTAAAATAAAGGTGTGACTTTCTGAGATAATCTCAGTGTGGATTTGAAATTTAAGGGAAAGAATCAATATTGTGTCGTGTCTAAACTCAATCTAATGTAACAATCCTGTTCTTATTTTGAAAAAAAAAATTTGTTTCAATTGAAAGTAGTTTCAATCAGCATTTTTTGGTCCAGCCTGCTGCTGGTATGCCGGTATGAATGAACATTTCTTTCCTCTGTAAACCACCCAATATCATACCAAACTTCAGCACCCGGTGCTGTTTTTCTGCCCAGTGAATCTGAGATTTGCGCACTGGATGAGAAAAAATGAACCGATAGAAATCTTGGATTGCTTAACAAACACGAGGGCCTTTCAGATTACAGAAGCCAAGATCTCAAGACTAAAAAAACGTCCTTTTATTTGCTATGGCATCTTTCCAACATGTAACAAGATCTCTTGCCTACATCCATAATTATTTCTCCTTCTGGACGACTGCGGCAGATGGGTGTATTAAATATCAACATAAAGCTCGATTCATATTACCAGAATTGTGATGCTTATTAGTAAAGATTAAAATTTCGGATGGCAATAGAGGATATTGTTCCTCATTTTCGGTGTATGCCTAACTTGAGATTTGGGGTCTGGTTGGCAGGTGGGTCTGGTACCCATCTGGATATAAAATCAGCCAAAGAGCAGCGCAGGTAGCGCTGACAAAGCCGCGCCGCACCTGTAAGGGGGTTTGGCAGAGGCTGTTGAAGCTGTTAGGGTTGCAGACGCTCAGGTTATATGATATTAGATGTATCCCAGAAAAATTGCTCTGTTCAGAGAGCTAGTCCCCAAATTAACAACCAGGATTATTGCTGGAACTGCCAATTGCTCAAAAGCAGGGTTACTGGCTAAGACCAGGCTTTGCAAGCTGCTGGTGAAGTGATTCAGTGGCATGGGGAGAACTGGGCAAAGCTGGTCCTGTCCCTGTGCTGGGCTGTCGTGGGGCACCGTGCGCTTGTGTCACCCGTGTTCTGTCACCAGAACTCCCAAATCCCCACTCACGCCCATGTCAGGGAAGGTTCGCGCTGCTGCTGAGCGCTGTAATTAGCACCGTATGGTGGCAGGAATGATCAACACGCCCAGCGTTTCTGCCATGGGTAGCAATGCACGGCGGTATTTCACAACCAGACAGAAAGTGTTTGCTCCAGAGATGGAAACCACCCCCAAAAGCAAAACCTCTGCCCGTGAAATCCCTCCCAGAGCACTCTGCAGGCTACAGCGAACGTTCAGGTGACCTGCAGCAGAATGGCTGCTCCCTGTCTACAGAAATGAATTAATAAATAAATCAGAATCAATACAGTAGCTCAGGACGGACATTTCCAAAAGCAGAGTGGTAAACAGAAGAGTGAGAGAAGCCCAAGGCAGGCTCTTCACAGATGAGCATTCTCCACATGCAGCGCAGACCCTTCATCCCCTTCCTCGGCACTTGCCCATCCTCATCACCCCACGGGCTCAGCCAACCTCTCAGGACCCAGCTCTTCCACGAACCCTTAGATCCTGGCCTGTGATTTCATTTTGGCTTCAATTAAACTGAATGCAGCACAGTCGTCTTAAACTCTTTCTTTACTAAAACTTATCCTGAGCAGCAAACGACTGCAGTCCTCTCATCTGCTCCGTACGGAGTCTGGTAACTCTTCTCCAGAGCATAAACCAAAACATGGACTGAAAACACTGCTTAAAAATCCCTTCGCTTGTCAGGTAGAAAAGCTCCTAACTCAGGTGATGCCTTTAAAATGCCCTTAAAAGTAAATTATTATCTGTCTATGAGGGAATGAAGCAATGACGTTACAGGTTGGGCGAGTAACTCATCAGAAATTAATCGGAAAGTTAGGAAAAAATACTTTTGGACAGGTTCAGGAAACAAATTGTTATTTCATAGTAATTAATAGTATTTTATCTTTGTTGTCTTCTTCTTTTATCCTATTTATCCCTTGCTAAGTCAAGCAGTCTTTTGGTACGCTGTCCTTGCTGCCAGCTGCCCCAGCCTCTCGGGCTGCAGGGCTGCTCCTGCCCCGGCAGTCCCATGTACACTCCTACGTTTCACAACCATTTAACAACTTCAGTTCAAAGAACTCTCTTCAGTAAGCAAAATGCACTACATTTGCTAGATGCATCAAAAAAACCCACACTGACTGAAAAAAAAAGACACGCTTTACTTGACGTAGCAATAATTAGCACGGGTTTAACTTTTCTATCAAACAGCAGCTACGGTGTAACAGCGCCCAGTTATGGCACGACGAGTGGCTACCCACACCACCAGCAGTTCATATACAGCCCCCAAAAGCGGTGGGAAAATCCTCATTTGCTCACAGACAATGCATTTCCAAAAAACCTAAAAAAAATACATTTTGCAGACGACAGCCAAACGCAACACAGCTAGTTAGTACCCGCTTATTAAACATGAGGGTCTCTGGATAATCAAGGTCTAAACGTCTGCAATAAATAATTTCACTAGCTTTACTTTTTATGATTCCCCTCTCCCCATTACTAATTGCAAGCTTTCCATTAGCTTTAATTACAGTTACTGAACATTCAGCAGTCATACAATATTTATCAATCTAGCTGCAATGACCCCTACATGTTTTTCCTGAGATACGGCTAATTTTGTGTAGTACTGGAACCAAATAATGTGCCTTTTCAGCGCAAGGAATATGCGAGGAATCATTAAAAGACTCAGAAGTGAGTAAATGAACAATAAACACATTTAGAAAATTCTTCAAAAGCTTCGTGCTAAAGCCAGCAAGCGTGCTGCGCTCCAAACAATGCCCTCTTCAGTCCTCCTCCATTCCTTGCCATGACAATGGGATGTCTCAAACACAAAAAGGGCAACATTTAGCTCAAATTGCCCTTTGCCTCATTGTCGGCAGGCGTTAATTAACTCTAACCCCATCCCCGTTTTGCTGCACCTCTCCAGGCGGTTTGTGCCGCAGATGGAGATCCCATGGAGTCACAGAACTCCCACCTAGAGCAGTGCTATCCGCGGGTGTTGGTATTTGGAATACACTGCGCGACGGAGATGACAATAACTGCCACGATGATGAGGGAAATAAAGAGTGCACTTAATGGGAGCTCCTGTGCGGTTTCTCACCAGATCACCTCATTAAGCAGTGTTTGCACTTGAAGCCAAAGCTGCTACCCCACTGCACAGTCGTTAACACGTGCTGCCCAGAGACACGGCGGGGGAGATGTGCTCCATTAACGCCCCACAGTCCGATGAGAAATTAGTCAATATGCCATAGAACATCCTACTTCTTTCATCCTCTCTATGTTCCACTATAGATGCTCCGCATGTTTTGCAGAGCCAGGACATGGGAGCACCCTCCTGAAGGAGGAGGGTGAACGTGCAAGTGAAGCACATGGACCCATCTCATGCAACTTCTGCCCCAGCTGAAGGCATCTAACCTCACCTGTTTAATGAGACCCCCAGCTCTTTCTCTCGCAAAAGGCTCAAGGGAACGCTTTTCCAACAAAAGCATCCCAAAGAAGAAGAAATACCTGCCAGAGACCTTGAAGGATTATTCCAGAAATGGTAATAAGCATTATAAATGATTCCTGCACTTTTTTACTCTTAAGAGTGTATATCACAGCTATGGGTTTTAATAGCCTTTAAAATGTTCTTACAGCCAGCAGTGGATTTTTAGTGGTAGGTACTATATAAAAAAGAAAATATTTATGATGCACACAATGATTATTTTGCATAAAAGCTGATCTTTTTAAATTTATCTACTACAATTCATCCTTTTTGTTCTTCCATAGCCTTTTTTCTAATCTACTTAAGAACTTCATAGTTTCATACTCACTGAAATTACCACTGTCTTACTTATAAATCAGTTGCCTTAATTCATTATGTTCCATTATGGAGAAAGATAGCAGTGCTAATCATATTTTCCAGTCTAAAGATAAATATATTTACCCCAAGAAGCAAAGGTATGTAGAAAGCACACATGCAAGCTGCTGGGTTTGAAGTTGGAGACAGAAAAAAAAAAAAGAGAAGAATACTGGAATCACAGCAAAATCTCCACAAAAGAGCTTTTCAGCTAAGCCTTGACCCAAAGGAGGCTGCAAAAGTAGGAGATAAGATACTATTTCTTTTTTGATTCGTCAAGAAAAAAAAAAGACTTTCATGTCCTCTCTAATAAACACACATTTATACCAGAGGTGCCTGATGCCGTGACCAATTTCTCGTACTGACTGTGAGCAGCTCTAGTAGCAGGGATCGCTGACACCCCGTTCACGCCAAGAGGTCACATGGGATCTCCAGGATTTACACAAATTCTTAACGTGATGTTTTGTTGCTAACTAAGCCTGTATTTTGCTTAACTGAAATAGTTTTAAGGCCACAGAAGAAGTTTCAAAGTTCAAGTTCGAATGGTTTTGAAGAGCTATGGGAAAGATTCAGCAGACCATGTTCAGAGCGAATTGCCTTATTTTAAAGATGATTCATGCCGGGTTAGTTTACTATTTATTTATGTGCTACAAATTCATCAACATTTAGTGCATACCTACTACGGTTATGTCCTGAAATGAACACAACTTGCACATTTGGTACATCAGACACTTCAAACGTGGTTCCCTTCCACGTTACCTGGAGGGACATGCAGCCGAGGCATCAGACACCTTGCTCCCCGGGAAGGCATTCGGTTCTGGATTTTAGAGCTGAATTTAAGGCAGAGGACACAGTGCTCTTACCGGAGCATGTACACAGAGGCACATCTTTTACTGCCTTGAGTGCGAGCTGTTGCTTACTGCTAGTCCACTTCTGTGGTTCCCAGCCCTTTTGTTGGAACTCGGATGCATTTTCTTACCTTCGTGGCCAAAGTCAGCACAATTGCACGTATAAATAATGAGCTCCCAGGTGAAAACATCCATTTCTTCAATGACCACGTAGACAGAGCTGGAAGACAAGGTAAACAACATAATTCCACTTTCTATCAATGATATCTTACGAAAATATGCATAAGTCATGTAAAATGGCAGTGCTTTCTGTCGGTAGATTTAGCCTAGGTGATTAGGTCGGAGACTGAAGGTAAAGGAGGAGATTACAGTAAGGGAGAAACCCTGTAGTAGTTAAGATAACAGGATTTGAGTGTCTAATAAGGACATTCTCACTAGCTGTTGCTCCCTAATCATTAGGTACCACACAACCAGCGCAATCAGGAACCTGCAGGGTAGAAACACAGGTGTGTAACAGGCTTTGGTAAAGAAACCTTTCCCAAATTCTCACTTCCAGCTATCTAAGACAACTTAGTGTAATTTTAAAGAATATATTGGACTGATCTTACACTCGCAGACATCAGAATTTTTTCCATCTGCAAAGTGTGATACTTGCCCTATTACAATATTTGAATCAGGCGAGCAAGCATACCTGTTTGATGTGGTTGTTGTCACTGCCTGGATTTTGTTTGCCCAGGGAAGAAAGATACGTATCTTAAGAAACCTCCAGAAAAATTGTCTCGGGTATAGACTATGACAGCCAAGCGGACACAGTTCATAAACATTTGTGATGTGTTAATCAAACCAAGACAATCTTCCCTCCAAACACGCAGGTAACCATATAAACAACTTTGTCAGCATTGACACAAAAATATATGATTTAGCTGTTATTAGTGGCTGTGAATTGTCATGTTTAAGCTGATTGCTAAGCACACAAAAAATATGAGAAGTGGTTTAGCTGGATATGCCAGCTGTACCTGTGCACATACGTAGCTGGCAGAAAAGGACAGATGAAAGACTGCATCCCAGATAAAAATGCAATCCTGTCAGATCAGTGCCATTTGTATAAGGAAGAATAAGAATAACGCTGCCAAAGAGATATCAGGAAGAAAACCCATTAAGCATTATTGAAAGTCGGGGTGTCCCCTCTAGCTAAGAAAAGTTATTAGTCTGACAAATGTCAAGTGCTAATCTAGAAGTAATGGGATTTAATTTTATGAATTGTTTTCATAAATATTCTAAGTCTTCAGAGAGACATATTATGTGCTTTCATATCTTTCGAATTCATAAAAATACTTTAACAAAGAATATGAGTAATTCATTACTATAATTTTCTTTATATAGGGAAATGATATTTTACTTGTTTGTGTGTTGAATCACAGTGTCTAGAGCTCTCCGCCTGCCACAGCCCCAGTCCAACACCGCAGCTTGTGGGAGAGGAGCGAAGCGGGGGCAGTCAAAATACGGGCGCACAGAACCTCCCCGCTTTAGATAACGCGCATCAAACTCCATTATTTTATCTCTGCTGGGAGATAGTGCTTAGGACCGCCGTTTCCGAAGGTGCATTGCTTCCTTTTCTCTTTTTCAGGGGAGCCAGGGAGGGGAGCGTTGGATTTCCCGTGCTCTTCATACCAGCCGCCTGCTCTCAACGAGAGACTTTTTCTCTCTGTTCTCTTTTCCTCTTTCCATCAGAAAAATCACTTTAGGAGGTGAGTTTGGAAAGATACGAAAAGTACTTCAGAAGGCACAGGAAGGGAAAGCAAGAGACTGGGACTCATTCATTTATTTTCGAGGGGCAGTAAAAAGCTGTTTCTCAGCTGCCCCCGGGATGTGAGGAAAGAGCCTGATGGAACCCGCACCCTCCCGCTTCATGCTCCTGCCCGGGGAGGAGGCAGAGGGGGCTTTCAGCCTGGGCCCCTGCTGTCCCCGTGGTTCCTTACAGATATGAACCAAAAAAGCCTGTGCCCATTGGTTTCTGAACTTTTTAATGAGTAAATTACACTGTCTATATTTTTCCATCACCTTTACTGCGTACAGTACATAGTCCTAAAACACACGGTGAAAGACAGGGTTTGGGTTTTCCATTGCGAGGAGGTTGGTGGCCACAGCTCACGTGTCCAGCTAAGAAACCACAACGTTAGACCTCTGGTGTTCAAACACCAAAACCCCGCTTGTCTCTTTTTAGTTCAGAGAAAATCATATGGCTGCTGCTGCGAGAGCAGCTCCCGGTCTAACACAGCTTTCCCACCAAAACTCTCTTTGCATGACTGTGGAGATCCATACCCCACCCTTCCCTGCAAACTCCGAGCTACCACTAAGGTTGTAATAAAGACAGTATAAACGGTAAAGAAATGAGCCCTCTGTCTCTCTTTACTCTCCTACTAACACTAATTATACTTTATTTAAGGCTAAGCTCACTGTCCCTGGGCCTCTGTCCCTGCCTGACCAGTGCACCGGCAGCCTGTACTGCTGGGCACAATGCTGGTGGCATGGCTTGTCTTGCGTCACCCTTCCCGAATGTCACCCTTTCAGTCGTACCTGTTCATCTTCTTCAAAGCTCCTGAGTATAGAAAGCATCTCTCAGTGTGGAATGCATTTGACAGGAATTTAGCTCTTAGTGGGAGGGAAAAAATCCCTGTCTTATAATAACCTTTCTCAATCAGTTGTTGCGTCCTTATGAAAGAAACCTTAGGCACTCTGTAATGGAGCGAGGTATTTCAGCAGTAAATCAGATAGTACGCACCTGAATTTATTCCCTGATATCACCGTGATCTGCAGTATCATCCAAGCACCGAATTCCAACTCTTCATCGCCCTGCAAACTGCAGTGCAATGTTGTTTTGGCGTGATGGCCTTTGCCATCAGCACTGGCGCCTTGTCCTCAGACTCATTTCCTAGCAGTGTCTGTGCTCAAGTCCCTTCTTGTGCCTGTCGCAGAAAAACAAAAACCAAAACATTTTGCCCATAGCAGATGAGCTTGTGTTTTCTAACGGGAAGAGCATGCTATTTTATAACTAGATCAACTGCAAAGCCGGTTCTGCTTCCTGCCTATATTGCAGTTAATTGTGCAGTCATTTTACGTGCCGAGCGGGACAGAACAAACATCGTCATTATTAGCAGAGACAGTTTCTGCCGTTTTGCTCTACCTCATTATATAAGAACAACCACACTCCTGACAACATAAAAGATTGAGTGCCAAAAGTTCAAAACCTACACTTTATAAAAAGGAGAAAAACACAGTAACTACCTACTTCAACAACTAAGAAATTTTTGCTAAAATTTGATCGTACGAGGAAACATCATGGCTGGGCAGAAGCTTTCTGATGTACCTACGAGCTATGCTGCAAACAAAGAGGTCTTTTTTTGAACTGTTCCACCTGCATCCCCGGGGCACAGGGACCTTCCCTTTGGGTAGCCCTAAAAACTGAGCCGAGGCAGGAGGGCTTGACTTCGCGCTCCTCGTTATTTTTCTAAAACCTCTCCTGATGACGTGGGCACAAAGTGCTTTTTGAAGACAAAACTATAAATAATTTCACTACCTGGAGGAGATACAACAAACACCCTAATGTGTCTCGGGAGCTGAAATCCCACAGGTTATTTTTCTAGCTCCTAAAGGTTTGTCCTCTCTGGGCGATGTATTTCCCCGTGAGAACACAACGTCGTAAATTGGCTTAACTTCAAATGGAGTGACAGCGTGCCAGATTAGCGCTTTCATTAATTATAAGGTCTTCAATTCACTTTTAAGGTTTTGACCCTTCAGTCCTAAAGTTATCTTCCCTACCTGCGCTGCCTCCACATGTAGATATTAATATACTAGCCGCTGTGTAAACAGGAGGGCTTGACATTTCATTTTTATGACACTTAGCTTATTTTCCAGGTGAAAATACCAACGCCTGCTGAACGAGGAGTTATCTACGTACCACGGGAAAGACTGCCACCAATCCTCAAAAATACCCCGAGAACTCAAAATATCTTCTGCCTTCAGCTGAACACGCACAACGAGGAAGGCATCAGGGAGGGATGTGCTTGGGCAGCTCAAACCTCTCGTCTGGCTTTGGCTCCTCCGTATTTAGAGTGCAACTGTGGGTATAAAAGATGGAAAGCACCCTGCAAGAGTAGAGGAGGATTACATCCTCCCATGTTGTTTATTGTCTTTATTTCACTGGTTTCCACTTCCATATTTCAAAGAAGAGATGAAAAAATAAGTCTGGGCCAATCGAACAGTTTTCAGTCTTAACTTTCTAGATAAGTGATGCTGAAGAGCAGCTTTTCCTGGGGAGCTACTGGAGCTGCCCTCCCCTCTCTGCCCTCCTCTGCCAAATACGGGTGGACAATTTTACCAACACAGAACTTTCCCTATGAAAACTCTGATTTTCAATTAATCAGTTTCCCTCCCTAAAAGTTCAGCCAAACAATTCCAGGTCACATCTACATTTCTGGGTCAGTGTTCAAGCATCAGCTAACCTGCGGGGGCTTTCTGCCTGCACCTGAGACGTTAACTCCATACGGGAGCACGCGCGGTGGAGTATTTCCCAAGATGTTCCATAAATCTCCTTTTGCATAAAAACTGTTTACTCCAAAAGTGTTAAATTTATAGAGACTGCAGTGGCAGAGTACTCCTGCTGCTGGAGATATTACTTCTGTCTATCACAGCGGAAACCTGTCCGATGAAATTTCTTATCTGTCACCCAGACGCAAGCTGAAGCTCGTCCGGGATGCGCCGGTTACCTGTCTCGGAGTAACAGGGTGAGTGCCACGTTGGGAAGTGATTTGTATAGATCGCTGGGTTTTAATGATAAGTATGAAGTACTGCGCCTCTTCAGGAATGCCGCTGAAGAAATCAAGAGCTTAACACGATCTCCTTGGAAAGCAATTTGTACTGCAATTACAAACCACCGGTACCTGTGTCACGGGGAGCCAGTGGATTTCAGAGGTTTAATTTAGAATTTACTGGAGGTGGGGCATTATATCATCACTGACATCCTTGTAACATACAGCGTGTTCACTGGCGACTTTCACATGTTAAAACAAATTAAAGAGCTGTCTCTAGCAAAAAGGTCTGCCTTTGCCTAAGTGCCTTTATTCACTGAATGCCTGGCTCCGTAGATAATAAAAGTTGTAGGGAATGTCTAACAGTTAAATCAGTAGGGTTTGGAGCAAGCAAATGATCTTATCTTCAATAGAAGCTCAAAGATCGCCTCCACGTCAGTGAACCTTGACATGAAAAGAGTCAAATCACTGTCTTTTTTTTTTGTTGGCAGAGGGGAGAACAGCTGGAATAAACATAACATTTTAAAACCCTCTTTTATCTTTAAATGAAAGAAATAGCATCACTGTAAACATATATTTTAAATTATGTGTTTTTAAAATATTATAAAACTTTTTAAAGTACTATATTTAAACAAGCAAACTATTTTTCTTTATTGCTAACTGCTTTATGTTGCCTGGCGTAATCATCTTAACCATATTCTCTAACAATAATTATAAATCCTAACAAAGGAGGAAAATATGCTTATTGCAGCACAAGTTACGACAGTGGAAGAACTCACTTTAGGTGTACAGCAGAGAGATACTTCGGCTCATTCCTCTGGGAAAGCTATTTTTTGGCTCATCCCTCTGAGTTGGAAAAATAAGCTTTTTCAAAAATAAAATAAAAAACTCCAAATCAGGAAATCTGGGTTATTTCAAACTGAGGGGGAAAGACGTTTGGAACCCAGGTGGCCTGCGGAGAGCCGGTTGTGTCCTCCCACTCGGCAGCGCAGCAGCAGCCCCTCCGCGCTCTCACCTGTCAGCCAAGCGCTGGGAACCCAAAATGGGGTAAATCTGAGAAATCCGGGATCCCCTCGCGTTTGAGAAGGCTCTCCTGGGAACCACGGCCATGAGGTCAAGCGGCACAGAAAGTGGACCTGAGCACGGAAGAAAAAGCTGTATCAGATATTATTCGCTATGTCCAGATGGGTTTTTTCCCCCTTTTTAAAGCTTGCATGACCACGAGCATTAAGGAAAAAAATTGCAAAAAGTAGAGGGAAGTTTTTTGGGCAGCGTGGCCTGGGACCCTCGCCCCCACACGCATCCCTGGCGCAGTCTCACAGCAGCACTCGTCTTCTGCGGAGTGATCCCCGTGGGATGTGGCTGCAGGGACTGCTGCGTTTAACGGGATTATTTCCTTTCTGACAACTGGCGTGCCTGGCTGGCAGGCACTTCTAAACCCAGGCGTGGTTTTAAAAATATTTGAGTACTTTGTTTACTTGAGTGCTCTTTGTGCGTTCATGTTTGGCTGCTTTTTTGATTCAGAATGCCTGTTAAGAACAGCTCTGGGCAGACAACTGGTGCCCCAGAAACGTCTGGACACACTGCGATCTTCAGAGAATCACAGAACAGCCCGGGTTGGAAGGGACCTCAAAAGATCATCTGGTCCAACCTTTCATGGGAAAGGGAGCCTAGATAAGGTCATCTGTTATTGTCTAGTTGCATCTTGGACTTAAATCTTACCAAATTTAATGCTTTCCTTCTTTGGAAGGGGTAGGGATAGTGCCAGGATTAATGTGGTCATGTCCTTTAATAACTGGAACACTTGAAATAGTAACAAATGACAGGAGAATTTTGCTCAAACCCCATCATCGCTGACTTATGAAAGATGCAACACACTGGATGTTGAAGGTCTGAGCCCCCAAGTCCTCGAGTGCAAGTGTACTTTAATACTGAAAAAGGGTTAGAGACACTTTCATTAAAACCAAAACTACATGAAATTGATTTGAGGAGTTCAGTGTTTCCTTTGCTGAAAAATATTCCCTTCTTGATAAAAAATATGTTTTATTCTAGGTAACGCACAGCTAGCGTGGTTACAAAGTGGCCAGAGCGAAGGGAATTGCCCGTCTTGTTTGCATCATCTTGAGACGAGGTAGCATCACTCACTCACGCTCCAGTCATTACGGGGTGGTCCCAAAACGCTACAAATAAATAGCAGTGGGTTTTACTATTCGTTGTCCTCCCCATAAATAGATATAGATAAAATGTGCCAAACAAAAGGTTATATATCTATATATCTATAGATCTATATATCTATATAGAGAGATAATGAACCAGCTTCCACTTTGTCGCATGACTTCAGCTCCATCAGAGCGCATCACTGTCCACTTGGAGCAGGCATCGACTGCTGCTTGCCAATCCAGGCAAGGGTAGATGGTGCTGATTTACAGAATCACAGAATCATTTGGTTGGAAAAGACCTTTAAGGTCATTGAGTCCAACCGTACCTGTCCACCACTAAACCATGTCCCTAAGCGCCTCGTCTGCCCGGCTTTTAAATACCCCCAGGGATGGGGACTCCACCACTGCCCTGGGCAGCCTGTGCCAGTGCTTGACAACCCTCTCCGTGAAGAATTTTTTCCTAATATCCAATCTAAACCTCCCCTGGTGCAACTTGAGGCCATTGCCTCTTGCCCTAATCACGGCGGGGTCAGGCGATCTTTGCTGAGAAAGTAGTTTTTTGCATGTGGTACTTCTAAGAATAGACTAAGTAAATTTGGAAGTGAGGAAATAATTTAGACTATAGCATCTATTAATAATATCAAAAATCCCGTTACCTCAGGAACATGGTAATTGGCTTGATCTTAAATTACAATTTAAGATAGATTAAAATAGAATGAGCTTTTGTTATGAAAGTAATTGGCACTGAATGTTTGAAATGAACAGCGAGTTTTACATTTTGTGAACTAGTCAACAAACACCACCCAAACAATGCAATATGAAATAATTAAGGATATGCTATATAATCGTTGCATTAAATTCCTAAACTGACTCTGACGTTACTTGAAGCCAGTAGGAAAACTAATAAAGTCTCCGTGAGGTCATTTCTCCTGTGCTGTCAGCACAGAGCTAGCTCATGACTTTTAGAGTAGGACAACTGAAAAGTGGTTTCTTTCACACTTATATGTCACTACCAAGCTTTTATTTCCTTTGTCAGCTGTTATTTCTAAACTGAAGGAGCTTTGGACGTGATTTTTGATTTCTTTATTGTTAAAAATGATTAGTTTTTACTCACAATGCAGCCGATTTTCAAAAATCCTTTTTTTTATGACTGCACGGTCCTATCTCATATCTCAAACACCATAACAAAGGAAAGGTGCTTTCTAATTACAACAACTGTATATATTGATGTTTGCCTTGCCAGCTTTTATTAAATGTGCTTTTTACCTCAAATGCATGAACCTGAAAACATGCTTATGTGTCAGCAGCCTTTCCAGGGAAATGGCTGTTATCCCATGAGTTATCCCAAAAGGACTGCACCCACGGGGGGCTGGCAGCGATGGCGGCGAGGAGCCAGCCAGCAGCACCAGGCTCCAAAGGCCACCCCACAGGGTCTGGGGTCAGTGTCCTGAACATGGGCTACATGGAGCCAGCTACATCAAGTAAATGCAACTGGCCTTGGGTAGGGGGGGGAAAAAAAATCAAATTTATGTCTTGCTAAGTCACCGTGGTGATGTTCTGAGAAAGAATTTTTTTTTATTTCATCCTGTCCACAGTCTAAAGCAAAGCTTTCTTTGACTGCCTCAAACCCAGTAATCCAGCTCGTACTTCAGGATCAAGCATGGCCTCTTCCCTGTTCCGCCATAATCAGCTGCAAGCTACTCAGAACGGGGTCAGAGAGAGATGGGGGGTAAGGCATCGTGAGTGGAGGGCAACAACTTACGCACACACGCTCACATACAACAAAACCAAATTAGTACACCTCAAAAGGGAGAGCGTGTGGCACTGATCCCTTCCAACGTGCTGGGTAAAAACTACTTCCGTTGCTTTCATGACTTCTTTTTCCAATTCAAACAAGCAAGAGCATTATCTGACAGCGAACACCACAGCCTGATCCCACCAGCTCTCCTGCTCCTGCCGCTGGTGATATCAGCAGCCTCAGCTCTGGTTCTAAAAGAGCTGAAAAAACGCCGTCACTGGGCTGCTACAGCACAGCCGCTACAGCGACGTCAAAAAGAAATGGCCAAAACAAGCTGTACGCTGTCCCGGAAAGTGAGCCACATGAGGCTACCTTTCCCGTCAAGAAACTTGAATAAAACTGAAATGAACTTTCAATGAAATTTTAATAGTTATGTATTTTCTGCATATAAGCCATAGCAGAATTTGGATTAGTGTCTGTACTTTTAAAAGCAAAGATTTGAATAATACATGGAAGGTAGGAATTAAATAGGTGTCTTCTTTAGGAAGAGATGGAGTTGCACTCTCATATTCTTTTAGTTTCCTACTCATTAGATTTATAACCTGCTCCTCACTAGTTCATGAATATTAGAAGAGTATCACAGTGAAATATATTGTAATTGAAAGAATATTAATTAAGGTTCATCTCATATTCTATGGCTCTCTAATATCATCTGAAAGAGAGTCATTATACAAAGCTAGAAAGTCATGCTTTATTCAGGACAGTGTTATCTTTTTAAGCAGATGTGAAGTTATTAATTTAAAACAGTAAAACAGTTCAAAAACCTGTATTCTTCATTGTTTCAGGTATTAAGAAAAGCTGTTACTCACTCAAGCAACCAAGATTTTACTTGATTAATTTTCTTTTCAGCAAACAGGAACTGTGGGTTCTTCATGATTAGCACTTCCCTCCTAACAAATCAATGCAGAGAGCAGGACATGTAAATTATATCTCGAACAGCCAGCGTACGGGCGGGTGATAAGTGCCCGATGCAGCCCATTTTCTCCAGTGTTTCTGATACTTCGCGTTACAGCACATCAGTTTTTTCATGCCAGTGCCAATGCACGCTTACTGCAAATGAGCACTACCCGAAAAGCTGCATAATTTATTTTTTCTGATTCTCTTTGCTCGTAAGTGCTTATTTAAATACTCCAGGAATCGTCCATTCAAACACATTAGCAAGCTCTGTATCACGTTGTTTTCCAGACCCATAGCGATACGTTCATTAAGATTCCCCCTTCGACAGTTCTATGACCTTATGGAAGCTAATCCTAAAATTTTGGGGGCTGCTAATTTTAAATCATAGAATCATTTGGTTGGAAAAGACCTTTAAGATCATCGAGTCCAACCGTACCTGTCCACTACTAAACCATGTCCCTAAACATGACAAGTAGCAAATGCTGTCATTGGGCACAAGAAACTCATGGCTCCATTTTGCTTTTTGAGATTTTTTTTCCGGAGACCTTTTCAGTGATGATGTAGTTGAGTTATCCATGAAAAACTGATCATGAGTCGTGGTTCTTAGTCTATTTATCACATACTTTAAAACAATTAATATAAGTATCGTTTAATGGTAATATTGGTCTCTATTATTTGCTAGAAATTCAGCTGGACACAGAGTTCTCTGCGGTAGACACAGCTTCAAAATTCAGCAGTCATCACAGCTCATGTCTTTAAGAAAATTGCAAAAGCTGGGATTAAATATACAACTTTGGAGAGAGCAGAGTTAGGAGACATAGTGAAGGTATTCCATACAAAACAAAAAGTAATTTTTTTCCTCTTGTCTGTTTTATCACTTAGGTTGACAAAACACCAGTTTCCCAAAGATAACATCATGATAAATTTTTATAGATGAAACCCAGAAATAAATACTCTATTTTCTTTAATTCCCCGAAGTATTCCTGGTGTGTGTCATTCACCCCAGCAGGAGGGCCACATGTCCGTTCCATAATTTCCCCCAAACCCCAGATATTCTGTAACAAATTTAAGACCAAATGAAGCTAAAAAGCCTGAAATCATTCTGACAATCAGTAATGTTCCAGGAACCAAAATGGTCAAGCCTAAAGGCAAGGTAAGGCTTCTGCTTATGGTATGTAAAGAGTAGAACAGAAGACTAGGAAATAAAGGAAAACAGGCCTTTCTTTTAAGGCAATGAAATGGAAAGATGATGTAAGCTACTAATATTCTACACGTCCTTTAGTCAGGGATCTCCTCACTTTTTGGGTTTGTTAAAATCCAATGGATCCAAACACTTTAACATCTGCATTTCTAACCCAGATGGAAGATAAATAAAATACATCTTATCCTACAGATGGCCTCCCAAATGAACACGTAAACCCCCCCTTTTTTCTAAGAAAGCTTTGAGAAAGTTTTCTGGTCATTGAATTTTCTCCAGATTAGCTTTTACAAATGAAGGGAAATAACTGCATTGGACAAATTCTCCCAATTCTGAGGGATTCCTTGATCCCCGAGATACAAAAAGGGGATACAAATCTGAACATGCAGACTCTTGTTTTGTTTTCCAAAGATAGTAGATTTAAAAACCAAACGCACAGTTTTGCAGCTGATGCACTGTCCGCTACTCACATATCCCCTGGATCTCACAGGCCAACATGTATGAGTAAAGTCTGCTTCAAAATTGCCCCAGTTTTGACAACACTACAAATATTATCACAACTTTTAGTGCTTCTACTACTTCCATACTCTGATTTGATATTAATTACAACTATAGGATTTTCTGGAAAATATGTTATTTTTAAACCTTTATTCTAGCATTAGAATCAGTGTGGATCTATTCTTAAAATTCTGCATATGACATTTAATTAGCAGCGGAAATCTATTTGTTCAATAGGAAACCTTCTATTAAGCTTTAGCAATGAATGTGTTTTCTTACACAGGCTGCAAAATTCGCTTTAATGCTAATTCTGGTTATATTCTTGGAATGTTCATGAATTAATGGCCTACGAACTGAATAAATAAGCCTGGGTTTGCTAGGCTGCGAATAAATAACACAGTCTATAATACCATCATCGTCATTGAGTCTATTGAGTGCCGCCAGGGTTGAAAGGTCATGGAAACACTGAGATACTGCAATCTTTTGATTTATTCACTCTGTTCTCCTACTCTAAATTGTTCCAAACTGTTCCAAATTTTGCAAATTTGCAAATTGTTTGGGCTTCAGATTAATTTGAACAATCGTTGTGAAGACGGAAAAATAGGAAAATAACACAGTCAAATACTACTAACTAATGTGGTGTGTGTCCCTATATACCCGTGCCTACCTCCCTGGGGCAGGACGCAGCGGGACAGCCCGCAGCCCGGTCCCACAAGGCAGACGTTGCCAGATCACAGTAGTTTTCTAAGTGTCCAGTAGAAAATGGGACCCCGGCATGTTCCTGGCTGGAGCTAGTGGAAGTTTGCTGGTGTCAAATCCATGCCAGTCTGCAAGGATGGGTTCAAGATAAAGTAGAGCACGAGCGCTACCTACCAAGCATCAAGCTAAACCCATGCGGCTGACAGCAGTTTTGGTACGTCTGTATGTGCCGCAGCCACAGCTCTAGACTCAGACCAAACTTGGCCTTCGTTTTATCAAAAATACAGTATTGGCCATGTTACAGCTTTATTAGTTTCGGTCCCTTTGGTAGATATCCTTTCAGTAAAGTTCTCCTCAGATGAAAACATGAATAAGTTTGTCTGTCCAAGGACTCATCCACTTTTACAAGAAAGCTAACATTGCAAAACCATTAAAACATCGCACAACCACTAATCTTTGCTGTATTCCCAGTTTTACTGCAATTCTCAGCCACACAGAAGAAAGGCAATCACACAGACAATTTCCTTGCAATCAGTTCACAATTCTTTTAATTTCTCCTCTGTTTCTGAACAGCGATTCAACCTGCTTCACTTCCCTGCTTAGCTGCAAATGTTTGCCTTCCAAATAATTTATTGCTTGCACGAAGAGGGGTCAAAATACTAAATTACTGTTCAAAAATAACAGCCTCTTAGTTTTAAAGTAATTCTTTAATTAAAGTGGAGAAACTGGGAAAGTATCTTAAAAACCCATCAGAATTCTTACATTATACTATATAGATATAATTACTACCCACTTTAACATGCCCTGAAAGTAATGATCAAGTCTTAAATGACTGAAGTTAAAGTTCAATTAAATCTGATGAAGGGAATGCTGAAAACTGGCCAACTTATTAAAAGCTGTATGATTTGAGAGTACACGGTATCTGGATGTGTTGAATGGAGTCAGAGTAGATGTTAATAATAATAATAATAATAATGCTGTTTCATCTGAGAACTGACAGACTCTAATCTCCCCAAAAATAAGAAAGAAACCAAAGGCACTCGCTGGAGTGGGCAAAAAAGCAGCCATGAGCTGGGGGGGACACATGGAAGAGCGCAGGACAGCAACAGCAAGCAGGTTGAGAATACTTTAAATTTTAAAGCTATTGAAACTGTATACAGTGTTATTTTTCCTTCAGTCTCCATTGAGCAAAAGCCGTTCTGAGACACCAAGAGATGGACACTGCTTCTTTCTCTTGCCACTGTCAAGAGAAAATCTTAAGAGACAACTCTTCTTGTAAAACTTCCAGGCTCACTTTGCAAATCAAAGGTTAAGATGGATTGTCCAGCGTGGTACCTTCATAATTACTGAAATCTCCTAAACCAAAGCTCCAAACGTAGCTAGCCTTCAAGCTCTGCTGTTCCAACATACAAATTAACGGTAGCAAAATATTACAGTGCCTATTTTAGGTGCGCTAAGACAGAGTTTGCTGAAAGCTCACTACAAAGAGACACAGCTGCTAAACAACTCTCAAGTGGGGTTTTAGAAGAATGATCAGTGTTTGAAGAAAACTTCATCACAAGCAAACCCAGGAATTTTCTCCAGTTTTCTCACTGCCTCCAAAGTCAGTAAAATAAAACCTGTAAAATAGTTAACGGCACTGTTACCTTGCAGCATCCTATGCAAAAAGGGGGAGAAGGCAGGAACCAGCATCCCTCCGAGGAAGGGGAGGAGATAGTCAGGAGGGGAGGGAAGGCACATTAGACAGAAGCAGGTTTGCTGTGCACGTATGAGGTGGGAGGCAGAGGTACCTGCCAGCCTCCCCCGGCCCTCCAGGGCAGGCTGACGGTGTGCACACATGCAATGAGAAAAGATGCAATTACAAGACCGACTTTAGAAATTAAATTAGCCGAACTCTATATCCAGGTGCCAAACAGTGCTCTGGGCGATTTGGCAAGATACAGTAAAATAAAATGGGTGCCAAACATGCATAATGATGACAACAGCCATCTTAACAAAAAAAAAAAAAAATCTGTTTACTTCTGCTCTTCGCTTTGTCTGGAGGATGCGTACTGACTTTGTAGAATCGCTGCAGCAAGTTGTGAATGATGTATGAAACGAAACCCCCTGTTCAGCCACTGCAGAGAGAAACTGCAGACCAGGCTTTTCAGTCACTTTTGAACCATGCTACTTGCTGTAATGCTGAGCACAACCATACTAAAAAAGGCCACCAAACTTGCATGTGCACACACATGCCCCAAGAAAACCACTTAGTGTGAACATATTAAACACAGCAGCGCTGTTTAGAAGTGAAATGCATTGCAACGTTTAGAAGAATTCTGATTTTAAGTGAATCATAGAATCACAGAAGGGTTCGGGTTGGAAGGGACCTTAAAGATCACCCAGTTCCAACCCCCCTGCCATGGCAGGGACACCTTCCACTAGACCAGGTTGCTCAGAGCCCCATCCAACCTGGCCTTGAACACTTCCAGGGATGGGGCCTCCACCACCTCTCTGGGCAACCTGTGCCAGTGCTTCACCACCCTCAGTGTAAAACATTTCTTCCTTCTATCCAGCCTAAATCTGCCCTCCTTTAGTTTAAAACCATCACCCCTTGTCCTGCCACCACAGGCCTTGCTAAAAAGCCTGTCCCCATCTTTCCTCTAGGCCCCCTTGAACTGCACTGCAAGGCCACGCTAAGGTCTCCCCGGGGCCTTCTCTTCTCCAGGCTGAACAGCCCCAACTCTCTCAGCCTGCCCTCGTAGCAGAGCTGCTCCAGCCCTCGGAGCATTTTTGTGGCCTCCTCTGGGCCCGCTCCAACAGCTCCATGTCCTTCTTGTGCTGAGGGCTCCAGAGCTGGACGCAGGGCTCCAGGTGAGGTCTCCCCAGAGCAGAGCAGAGGGGCAGAATCCCCTCCCTCGACCTGCTGGCCACGCTGCTTTTGATGCAGCCCAGGGTAGGGTTGGCTTTCTGGGCCACGAGTGTACATTGCCGGGTCATGTTGAGCTTCTCATCAACCAAAACTCCCAAGTCCTCCTCCTCAGGGCTGCTCTCAATCCATTCTCCACCCAGCCTGTATTTGTGCTTCAGATTTCCCCGACCTGTGTACAGGACTTGCACTTGACCTCGTTGAAGTTCATGGGGTTCACACAGGCCCACCTCTCAAGCCTGTCAAGGTCGCTCTGGATGTCAACCCTTCCCTCCAGCGTGTCAACTGCACCGTGCAGCTTGGTGTCGTCAGCAAACGTACTGAGGGTGCACTCAATCCCACTGTCCGTGTCACCAACAAAGATGTTAAACAGCACCGGTCCAAATACCGACCCCCAAGGAACGCCACTCATCACTGGTCTCCACTTGGACATCGAGCCGTTGACAGCAACTCTTTGAGTGCAACCATCCAGCCAATTCCTTATCCGCCGAGTGGTCCATCCGTCAAATTCATGTCTCTCCAATTTAGAGACAAGGATGTTTTGCGGGACAGTGTCAAATGCTTTGCACAAGGCCAGGTAGATGATGTCAGTTGCTCTTCCCTTACCTTTGCTCTGATTTATAAGTAAATTGTCTGCCTTCTGTTGTGTACATGAGAACTTTATAGCAATTTGACCAAGCTGACCCCTGTGAGTTATACCGCACATCTGTTTATATCGTAACTCCTTGCCTTTAACCGACATGCATCTTTTTCATACTACATCTCTCTCCAAAAGAGAATTAAAACTACAGCCATCAGGGCTGGGTAAGATTTTTTTTTTTTTGTCCTATGAGTCATGGAGGGTTTTCATATTTTCTCCTCTCTTTCTTTCAATCATTCCCCTCTGTGTAGCTTCAGAAACTGGAAGACTAGCGTATAGCCATAATCTCTTCTGACGTTCCTCTGGAGATCGTGAACATTACAATGCAGAATTTTTATTTCTTTTTAAAAAGCAACATGGATGTATTAGTTTACATAACGGATATTTCCTTTCCTGAACGCAGAGATTTAGGTCAAGTACCCCATGGCAGCACCCAGGTGAAGGTGCAGATCCTACACTAAGAGGATACACTAGAGGACTTCAGGTTTCTATTTTGTGTGTATCAAAGGCAAAACAACAGACTCTAATGGACAAACTAGCTCTGCACAATTGCTGTCACTGAAATACAGCTGAATTGCACTTGCTGGGGAACGTAGTCTTTTCCTTAGCTCTCTTCAGAAGGATTAAATGCCTTGCATCTCTTTTCATACTTGAGGAAAAATAATTTTCTGACTTTTATATTCTGATGATTACTGTGGAATAGTGAGCCAGAGGCTAATGGCCAGTTTGTAAATTAACACAGCTGGGGAGCACATCTGCATCTTTCTTGCCTCCTGGCTGTTTTGGTTTTAATTGCTTTTATTGTTCCATTTTTTCTCTGAATTTCTCCATCATATAAAGCACTTGCAATTTTTTACTCATAGCATCAATGGTTTTGTCATTAAATTAGGGGACCAGGAAATATACCCCAGATAAAGGGTTTTTTCTTGAATACAAACCCCAAATCTAATCTTTCTGGGTGCTGTTTAGGTTCCCTTGCTATGCTGCTTAGGAAAGAATACACATGAGCTGTGTGAAACCATCAGCAAAATGGAAACCTGGAATACAGGTTTAAGACTTTTTGCTAAGCAGCTCTCTGCTAGGTATATAGATGCAACGATTAGCCACTAAAAATCCATGAACTGATTTTAAAATTTGCATTTTAATTTTTCTCCTTGAATCTAGTAGGAGAGAAAAACCCTCTGTCCCACATCTACGTCTGCAGGCACCCTACAGCGGCTCCCCAAGTCCCAGGGAAACTTCCCAGGGCCCTTCTCCTCCAACACAGCGCTTAAATAGCAACAACACACGCAAGGATCCGGGATTTTCAGAGTTGCCTCACTGGTAGAAAGAGTGCTCAGCGTCAAAAAGAAAGATTGAAGAGTAAGAGCAGGAGTGATATCAAAGATCTGGGGGAAATGAAAAAAAAAAAAACAAACCCAAACATCTAAGATCTGTTCTTGCAAATCTCCATAACCAGAAGGTTTATTCTGAGGATTTTTCAAGACGACAGACATGGCTCACTAGCGGCTCTGAACGGATGTGGAAAATCAGGACAGGGACCCAAAAGGCAGCAAGGGTCTAGCCCCAACTGAAATGTTGGATCCCCACACAATAATTGCCTTCCCAAGGATAACAGTGGGACTCGATGATCTTAAGTGTCTTTTCCAACCTAAATGATTCTGTGATCCTATGATTCCATAACTAAAGACTGCCTTTAGCTCCCTGTGAGTTCTAGGTAAAAAAAATGTGAAATGAAGTACACATTTGGAAATTCCAAATTAGAAACGCCCTTTGCAGATTTATACTGTTTTCGGGGACAGTATAAGAGCAGGAGCATCCCCAAATCGCCCTGAATGGGAGCCGCACTCCCCGCACACGCAGGGGAGGCATGGCTGCTGAGCACCATGCTGAGCTGCTTCGTGGTTTTAAAAAGCATATTCTCGTAGTATGGGAGCAAAAAAAATTGTGAACAAGTTGTGATCTACTTTTTACCACAAGCTGTATTCACACCCCAAACTCCATCCACTCATAGTGCCTTCATGATAAAAAAGATTAAACACAGTTTCATTACAGTCGGGGGTTCGCCCCTCAGTTCTCAGATTAAATAAAATTTCTGTCTCTAAAGACACACCATTTAAACGAATGGAGGCAATTAGGAAGAAACAGGATAATCTCTGTTAATGAGGCTATCTGATGAAGGCATTATACAGCCAATAAATCTCATCTTTTTGTTGTTTTTATGTTTTGGTTAACAGTGAAAAAGTTAACAAAGCCAACGCTGAGTCATCTCAGGGAGCTTCTGAACTGTGTCCCTTCGCCAGGTAAAAAGACTTTTGTGGGTTTATTTTTTAATTAAGCATGAATGCAAATTCTATAGGTGTCTAAGACAGCTATCAGTTTAAGGTTTGCTCCCATTTTGAATATTCTCTTTTGCAGATCCAAGGGAAAAGCACCTGTTTGCCCAAGGGAGGCTGGCCGTGGGGAGCGAGCTCTGCGGAGCGTCGCTCCTCGCTGGCTCCTGACCCCTCCGGGAGGAGCTGGAGGGGTTAACGGCCATCGCAGGGCTGGGCTAACGCTGTCCCCTCTGGGAAACTTCCCTCACCCACCAAAATCCTGGGGAATTATGCCTTTACCATTTCAACTTGCTTCAAATCTGGGTTTTATTCCCTATTAGCAGTAGCGTGTTTTCAGAACTTCAGGGAACCTTCAAAATTTTAATGATTATTTCTGATATTAACAACCAACCTTTTTGAGCTCTCATTTTTTCTTCCAGGAGATCTGGTCTCTCCCGTTTCGCTTTCATTTCCACAGACAGATGGAGAACAATTAATACTGCTACAACAGCGACAGTATTTCACTTTCGTCTGTCTTTCCTTCTCCATAATTAATTTACCCAATGCAGCCTGCCACTTCATAATTAATCAATTAGGTAAAAAGGCTTGACTGTTAATTTAAATACATCATGATAGTTGATGCATATTCTCTTTTTTAGTTAGCTCTTCACGGACTATCGTATCTGTACAAGCGTCCTTTTCAGTCTCCGTACAAAGGCTTCGCTTGGGTTTTATGACGACTGGAGGTGACTGAGGTTTGCTCTCAGGCTTTCCACGGATAATTCCCCTTTCCCATAAAGCAGTCTCTTGTGCAGCAGGACGCAGCACCGATCAAACCAGCTATATCCAAATATCCTTATTTCGTGGGAGCAGAAAAAGCCGTAAATGCATTCCTGATTACAAACTACTCCTGCCTGGAATGAGCCGGTTCTCCGAGGTATTCGGACAACCGTGCATCTATGTCGGTGTTTGCAAAACTCGCTCGCAGGCTGTACCTTGTTGATCTGCTGCTCCCGTGAGCACGTCGCACCTTTGCTGGCTCTGGATAACAAAACCCCACCGTAGGCAAACATTCAATAGACCACAGCAAAAATCTTCCTAATTTCAGCCTTCGGTGGTGTGTTTCTACTCCAAAACAAAAACGTTTTGGGTCCCTTCAGTATCTTCACCTTGCTTAATGAATAACTGAATGTTCTTATTACCCATATAAATATTTAATCCTTTTCAAATTCCTTTAAATCCTTGAACTCAGTAATGTTGGTATCGGTGATCTGCAGGGGCTAACTATGGCTTACACAAGAAATGAAGGGGTTCATTAATTGTTTGGAACTAGACTGGGTGGTCCTCATTTTTCTATTCAGCCAGAAGAGCCAGAGGAGCTTCGCTACCCACTCGCTACCTTCTTTGGAAGAAAAAAAAACTCAAAAGCTGGATTTTTTTTTCCTTTCTTTCTTTTAATAGTTCAATCCAGACTGGGTTTTGGGAAGATCTGGAGTCAGAAGCTATTTTGATTCATCCAGCCCTACTGCCACCCGTGTTTCCAACACAGGCCCCGCCAGCGGTGTCTGCGCAATGCACAGCCCCCGGCAAGCTGCGGACCCGCTGGGCGCTTTGCAGGCAGGGGCAGAGGGGATGAAGCCGGGCTGCGGAGCCACGCAGAGGAGGTAACAGGTAACAGGGATCTTGCCTCTCGGTCATTCGTGTGCCGCTTTGAATCCCTATATTCAGAAACACAGCACTGCTGCCGTGCTGACGCTGCGCTCGCCGCTGCCGGCCGCATGAGAAAATCATGTTTAAGTTGGCGAGAAGCAATGTGTGCTTAAGGACTCCGCAAAGCCGAAACCTGAACATCAGCTAAAATTGGTTATTCAGATTTCATCTCCAGCATCTCTGTGTGTTTTTTTTTTTCAAGTACCTGGCACCAGAGCTCCTCTCAGAGACATCAATTTAAAGAAGTGCTGAACACATTCAATCCTCTTTGCTCTCAGTTTAGTCGAGGAACTCTCTCGTGAGAGGGGAGGCTGAGGAACGGCACCTTTGAAAGGCGGCTCCCCGGGAGAGAATCACTGGCAGGTTTTAAAAGTAACCTCTAATGTAATTAACTCACTGGTAGGCTTTAATGGAATAGTTGGAATATTAATACACCAGAGCACGTTCAGCAAAGGATGACAGAGCTGCAAAGCAAGCCGCGGTAAAGCAAAACAGCTTCGGGGAGGCTGCTCCCCATGCCACACGCATTTCCGCAGAATTACCAGAGTGGCCACGGTCACAGAAAAGCCTCCCTGGAGACTTACAGCTCATATTCATCCCAGTCAACCAAAGCACGCAACAAACTTCTGCAAAAATGTCTCATTTATGGTCAGTCCTTAAACACCAAGGGTCATTTTCAGGACTTTGAATACTGCCTTTCTGCAAAGCAATACTTGACTTTGTTTGCAAAAATAATAGTTCAGAAAAATAAATGAGAAGTTATGTTTTCCTAGTCCTAAACCAAGATCTGCCATCCCTTCCTGCAGACGACAGCCCTATAAAGCAAAGCTTCCACCAAGCTTGTTGCATTTACTTTCCCCACTTCTAATAAAACTGCGTCTTTCTCAAAATACGTTCAGCAGTGAATGCATCCGCAGTCAATATGTAATTACTTCCAAAGAAAAGATCATTTTTACGATGCTGACAAAAAAAAAAAAAAAAAAATCAAAGTGTGATTTTAAGATCACTTAAAGCAATACAAAAACTTTATCAGCAGGGATTTTTTTTTAGTCCATTCTAATAAAATACAGCAGCTTTAAATGGTTTGTCATGACAGAAAAACATTTAGTTCATAGGCTCAGTGTTGGAAACTCATCTATGAGAGCCCAAGCACCGTGCTTTCTTCCTCAATACTACTTAAATACAGTCGATTAGAAATGATAAAATTATCCTTGATATAGAAATACAGTAGAAATTATAGCAGAAAAGGAAACACAAATATCTTTAATTATTTTTAGTGTGCGCTAATGGGTCTACTGAAATACTGAAGATGGCAATAGCAGCGTCACGAAGAAGCTAATTCAAGCTTTGGCGAACAAAATCACTCACTTTGCGTGAAGTGGGATCCATCAAGGGTCTCTGAACCTACCGGAGCTCTGCGCAGGAGGCGGATGCCCACACTCCGGGGCTGCAAATCCCAGCAGTGACCACTGTGTCCAGCTTTTGGCACTGCACTGAACAAACCTGTGGACCATTTGGAGAGTCTGGAGGAGAGCAGGAAGGTTGCTTGGTGCTGAGGAAAACAAACCCCAAGCACAGGGTTTGAAAGCACTCAGGGGTTTAGCAAGATGCAGTCAGAGCAACATGGGACAGCAGGACCTTCCCACCATGGTGGTGGTGCTTTCCATGGGGCACCAAGGACCTCATCGTTAACCACATCCACCGCTCCACCATCGCTTCTCTGCCCCTTACCTCCAGACCACCCACGATCTCTCTTCTCACCATGTGCCTCACATGCTAGATAGAGATTTTTTTCAAATCCTCTTCTTTCCCTAAAGTGTTCCAACCCTGTCACGTGGTTCTTCCTCCAATTTTCTTTCCCCAGTTTTGTTTCTGTGCCTTCCATCATTTGACCAGTCATGCTGATCATGCTTCCTCTTTTTCATGTAGATATATTACTTTCATTGCTCTATTTCTTTCAGTCACTTTTAGCCTGTACTCACTCCTTCACTTCCTTTCCTCCACTCATCAATACCTTCCTTATCAGACAAAACCATAGACTTGTTAAGCCTCTACCGTGACTTATTGCATTTGCAAGAACAAGAAATCCTGTTTGCAAACTGCCACGCAACCCTGTAGTATGAAGTGTTTGATCCAATGACTTCATTGTTCTTTGGGACCTGTCCTGCTTACACTGAAAGAATTATTTAGTCGAATGAAAACCTCACTGAGGTCTATATACTATCAGTGGTAAATCATCACAACCTTTTTCTCTAGTCTTTTTCTGGATACACTTGTGGACATCATAAAAAAATACTTAACACATGGCGCTTACAAAATCTGTATGCTGAACTTGTATTTGATGCTGGTTAACTGTTCTTTTTTCATCTCAGCCTAATACAGATTGAGTAATCCTTCCTCAGGCAAGGATCGCATTGCTTCACCAACCACTGCCCTGTGTCTTCAGACTACAGAAAATCAATTGCATTCCTCCTGTGCTTGGCCGTTCAATTGAGTCCGCTCCACACTGGGAAGTACCGCCGGTACATTTGGTCTACAGCTAACGCACACACATACAGAGTAGCTACACTCCTGGTAAGAAAGGGTTGGTGTGTGGTTTGGAGGCGCATGAGAAGTGCTCATTGCTGAAACCTGCCATTCCTTTTGAAGGTGCTTTTATCACTTTGCGATCTTCCCGCTTCGTGAAAGAGCAATGCACAAATTCTGGGAAACGCCGCATTTTCCTTTTTGTTTTCTCCTGATAAGGCCAGAAGCCAGGGTGGTAATACGTGTACGTGGATTTTGTGAAGTGTATTAGAAACAGCACACCACAAAAACCAAACAAGCAAACATAACTTCATGCATCTGCAAATTGACAGAAATTCACTCCTTTTTTCAGAGCTGCCGATCACGTCTTTAGGCAAGGAGGATTAACTCCTTTGTGGTAATGACCAGGATGCTTCTGGACCTTGAACTGACCCACTGAGGCATTTCTAATGCTCCAAACATCACCGTTTTCCCCAGTAGACTGTTGCCTCAGTGTCTGCGCAGTTATGCCGGGGTGAGCAAGGGTGGCATAACCAACCCTGGTCCGAGGGAGCAGCATTCAGTGAGTACGTCAGGGCACTCTAAGAAGAGAGGATTTTCATACTAGTGAAAAAAAAAGGCATTTTCTTTGCTATAAAACTCCTGATTCTGCCCTGGAACAGAATTCTATTTGATGCTTGGCTCACCGCTTAAACTCAGCATCTCCTGCAACATCTTCTCTGAGCAGCCAAAGGTGGGGCACGAGCCAGATTTGCAGAACTGCTGTACGCTCCCCGTAAGCTTGCAAAAGCATCTTCTGGACCAGCACTTAGGTTGGAGAAAGCGATAAAGCAGGTAAGACCTAAAAAAGCCTCAAACTGAGCAACAAAATTAGCAGCCCCAGAAGACTATTTTGACCTTACCTTCTCCAGAATGACCTCATGCTTCGTGTCACCCCGAAGAAGTATCATAAAAATAGTATCACTTGGTGCTACACTAAGAACCTGATAATTCTTAGAGAAACAGCCAAAGAAAATCACCCAAACATCTCATCCAAATTATCCCGTGCAATCAGTTCAAGTAACTTGTCACAGGTTGCTCAGAAATTCAACAGCTATTTGGTAAAAACACAGCCACTCATTATAATTCACTGAAGAGTCCTTAATTTTGCAGTTACATATGCCAGTATCAAATCATATCAAATTCTTCAAAAGAGGTGAAAATGCTGAGATGTTTACATTCAGCGACAAGTTGAATAGTTCTTCTGAACATTTACTGCATTTCCTCAAGACTTTTTTGGTGCCACTCAGCAGCTCCATTGGTGTTGCAGCTCCAGTACGGGACTCAGTTACAGCCCTTTGAACAGTGATTAATTCTCAGCTTCCCTCTCAGAAAAATTCCAAAATCTTGCCTTCCTAACTCCTAGAGAAATGGTAGGAAGACAACCCTTTTCTCCAGGGCTTGAATGAGCGGTATTTTCCCAGCCCATAGTCACCGTTCCACCTCTAAGCCAGAAGAAGCCAAGAAATCTTTTCTTTTTTATAGATCTATCTTACGAAAATAACATAATTCTTTAAATTAATAGCATCCAAGTACCATGGCAGAAAATGAAAATAAAACCATTAGCAATAAATTTACTGCCCCAAGCTTATCTTTAAGAAACAGACCACCAACACTGCTTTCTCCCTGCTGAAAGCCACGTGTTGAACGCACGTAATCCTGTTACTGCGATGTTTTCAAAATGTTTCCCTCGTATAATGTGCGGGTGTCCTATATGTGTTTTAGGCAACTACCCTGGATGCTTGTATCTGTAGATCGATGAAAATAATACCAAGTTTGACAAATTCCAAAGTGTAAATTAAAAAAATGTTCCAAACAATTCTACAGAGAAGCCGTAGCAATAAGAAATAACAACACATAAATAAATAAAGAAGCGACCCCAGCAGGTTGGCCAGTGGTGAGCACTGAGGGCAGGGATGGAGGTCAGCATCGCTCCAAGGGAGACACAAACATGGGGACGCGGCCACGGCAAACCCTGCAGTTGGGGGTTGTGTAGGACAGCAACAGTCACCTCCCCAGGCACTGCTGGGCAAAAATGATTTCTGTTCAGGTTTGGGGTGCTTTTTTTCTCCTCCCTGTTAGAAGTTGGTGTCTTCAGCATGGGACCCCATGGGCAGAGCACAAAGGGAGTGTAACAGTGATATCCTCCAGGCTCACCGGCTGGGAACACAAAACCCTTGAGAAAAACCCAAATATTCAGCCTTCGGTAGGCTGAGGATCAATCTCTGGGAAATGAAACAAAATGCTTTATTATAAAGGGAAATCAATTGCGAGCAGCAAGTAATGACTGGTTGTGGTAAAATAACGAGATAATGATCTCAAAGCTCATCTTTATACTTTCATGCCGCAGAAATACCTGTAACTAGTAAAAGAGCAGCACTTCCCCTATCAAACCAGGGTACAGGTCTGCAGCATAAAAGGAAAAAAAACAAAACAGGAAATTTTGAAAAACGTTAAAAGCCTTTGACATTTTCCGTTATAATGCCAGGCCTCCTGTAGCGCTGGGATCCCAGGTGGGTCCAGAATCGGGCAGGAAGCACGAGAGACCGAGGACATGAGATTTCCTTGGTCTGAGACGGACGGCGTCAGGGTTTTTACGCGGGCTAGGGGTACGTGCATGGCCATCGGGAACTACAGTGCAGCACTAAAGCGCGACGATTGCAGCGGACTGCGTGAAACAGGTCCACGCTGGTCTGCTCACCTGACACTGCTGGAAACGCAGAAACTTGAACACCGAGTGAATCTCCAGGTAATTGGAAGTAAAAATAATTTCACTGATTGCAGTAGCATCTCCATGGCATTTCCCAACTTGCTAGCTTTCCCTTGCCACATAAGAAAACTTCTAAATGCCAATATGGCACCAAGGAACCAGCAGTCTTTCCTCTTATCTACATTTTTAATTATATGTCATGCATACTACAGATACAAGGAGTAGGTTTTTTTGGTTAGCATTGCTAATCTTTCAGAGCATCCTTTTTCTTTTTTTTTTTTTTAATGTAGAGTCTGTTACATAGTTTATGCTCTGCATAAACCACATTTAAAGTACATAAAGAAATCACTTATTTCTGCACTTCAACACAGATGGCAATTGGCTGGCAGTTTCTTAATCGAGAGGCAAGTCTATTTGAACTGAACTGAGTTATCTTCCCTTCGTTCACACACTTTATGAAACGTGTATCATTTGGTAATATACGATCACTTCTAGTGTAGACTGATTCACAGTGCGGTGTAAACCAGGTCACTCAAACTAAAGCAAATCAACTTGGTCGAGCTGTCCCTTATTTGCGATGGTTTCGATAAAATATTTCTGAGAAAGAGCTAAGTGATAGCTTGAGGTCACAGAAGAAACTTCACAAAGCCATCATGCTACTTTTGGTCCTTCACCAGGCAGCTTTTGGAAATTAGGTGCTCCTGGGGTCTACAGCATGTCCATTTAGCATCCCTCATCAGTGGCTGATCCCACTCCTCACACCCTTGCAGGACTAACTGGTTATCTGGGAAAACCAGTGGGAGCTTCTGGTCTTCACACCAAGAGCTGAGGAGCACGGATGTGAGATTGAGAGGGCCAGGGTGAACCTGAGGAGCTGAACTCCTCCTAACCCGTCCTGGCCCTTGCCAAGCCAGGGTGGAACAGGGTTGGCACATGGCCACGCAGCATCCCGGTGAGACAAGGGATGGGAAGGGGCACTTGTCCCTGTTGATGATGCAGATGTTTCCTCTTCACGTTACTGTTTGTGGACCTAAGCCCTCTCATGCTGGGTAAATTACAGAGAAAACGCGTACCAAAGGTTTTCATCCAGTTGTTGAAAAGCTAATGAGGCCCCAGCAGCAGATTTGTAGCAAAGCCATTAGTTGTTGTTATCAATTTTCAGCATGTGCTGGGTCAACTGTTAGATGGGACTAACATTATCTCAAGGAAGAAACATTTTTTTGCCATGCTGCCACGCTACATCTCTAGCTAAATGCTGCTGCTTTTTCACTGCTGAGTTTACAGTATTTCGGTGACCAAACTGACGGCCAAGAACATCGTTATCCACTCCTCTGCTGCTGAAGGAACGATGTGCCATTACATGATTTCCCATTATGCCGTAATGAAGGAGGCAATTTGCGCTTTTGCTCACATGCTTCTCTTATGTGAGCCTTTGGTTTCACTTGAAAGTGATTTGGGGAAAACTTGTATCTAGCGTAATATTCTTCCAGATAATAAATTAAGCTCCTAAATTAGCATGTCTCTATAGAAACAGCAGAAAGAAATATTAAATTAAAAAAGCAATTTTCTTTATGATGTGATGATTTAGCCAGGATTTCATTCTACCGTATGAATTACAGGCTGCTGCTTGTTCAGCTTATTATAATAAATATTTGAGAATCAACCTTTTGATCTGTATTTCTCAAACCGATTGGTTGACCATTGTTAGAAATAATCATCAAGTGATTTGTATTCGCTCAGCCCTGAGAGAGGGGTTTGGCACAGCGCTTCAAAAACTTAATTAGAAGCATTACTATCTTCCATATTTTATAGCCTTAGATACAGAATAGAGCAAAGGTATATCTGGGGGGGAAAAGGCTAGTTTTGGAAACCAGCCTTGAAACTGGAGGTGGGGTCTTTGTTTTAAAGAAGGCTGAAAAACCTATGGTGTAGAAAACATTTCAAGTTTCCCCCACGTTTATTTCATTTATAGTTACTTTGAATTAATTGCAAGCTGTTGGACCTTACGCTGGCTCAGCACTCTTACCCGCTCCTCAGCCTACAGCATCTTTCCCGGTACCTGCTGCTTAATTCCCAACTTGGGCGATCATCTTCCTGAAGTTGCCTTGGCAACTTGTCAAGGGTTGGATGTTTTTTCCCCCTTTTCCTTTTTCTTTCCCTCCTTTCAGGCTTTCACCTTCATTTCCGTAAGCCAAGTGTAAATATTGAAGTTACAGGGCAAAGGAAGGAACTGTTTTAAGCGCACCTTAAGGATTCACGTTGAGGAGAGAGCTGCAGCACGCGGGTGGGAGGGATGCACAGAGCAGCGGGTCCGTGCCGAGGGACGCGCTGGGAAGAGCTAGAAGAGCGAGGAAAACAAGTGGATGCTCTGATGTGACTGCCTATGGGTTTTACAGAGAAATCACCCCTCCTGTTTATAGAGTTTACAAGGGCAAAACTGTAAAAGCATGGAATATTTGATATTTAAATCATGTCTTCTTGTTCTGCCCACCTTAAATTAGAGCAGCTTTTGCTGCCACATTTGCCTCTTGGAGGAGGACAGGGGAGGGGAAGTGTTGTTATCCCCAGGGGAAACGATGGCAAAGGACAAATTGCAAAAGAGCAGCTGGTAAATCAAACCTCTCCCTGGTCACAGCATGCAAGAAACAGAAATTCATCTAGCAACAGATTTCTTACATTTACAGAGCACGTACAGAAGTGAGAAATCATCATGCACCCAGCAGTAACACTTCCACGGAGCAGCATCTATTAGATGATCTCAAACTCCTAAAAAGATGCATACGAGTGAAAGTCAAAGAACCCTCCAGTGCAGCAGAAACACCTCTTGCAGAGGCACGAACGCATCCCTGGTAACGCTGGCCCCTGCCCTCGGGCAGTGATGTGCCTCTGAGAGCCCAGCATGAAGTCTCTTGAGCTTTTCATACCTCACGATACCCCCAGCGCTCAGAAATGCCATTGCCTCGTGCTCCCTCTTTCCCTCTTTTACAAACCACTCTCCACCTTTCCACGCATTTCTTCATTCCCTAATTCCCCCAGCCTCCCCCAGCTCTCTTCCCTTCCCCTTTAGCTTCCACCTCCCTTTTTATTCTCCCTCTCCAGCCCTCTCTGCTGAAGTCACTCCCCTGTTTTTCCACCATCTACAAATAAATAATGCCCGGCCCACCCAAGTTCCATTAAAAAAAAAAAAAAAGTATAATTTTATTATATGTGAAGAAATATTTTTTACCTTTTTAATTTGTAACTCAATTTTCTGCCCCCGGTGCATTCCCATGTAGCTTCCTCTTAGTAAAATATTTCCTCTAGAAGTTGCTTTCATTGTCTAGGCTTCCTGTGCTGTATTTCTGATCAATCAGACAATAAGTTAAGTCTCTGACAGTGTTACTTAAATGGAGTTCACGCTCACAGCGATTCCTGAAGAACTGAATAAAAGTTAGTGCACCCTGGGCAGCCCTGTTTGCTCCCTTCGGCTGGAAAAGCAAGGGACTGGCATTGCTTGATGCTTGGCATTTCTGACTATATTCAAAGGGATTCAAATGGAAAATAGGGGAAAGGATAAAATTAGGATCTTGCTTAACAGAGACTTCTTCAGAAAAGTCTGAGATTTGCCTCAAGATTAATCACAGGGTCTTCACAATCTTTTTCCTAAAAATCTCATTTTTCCTGTTGGCAGCCAAGCCAAAGTCTCTTACAGTGAAATAAAAAGCAATTGTGTTAGAAAGGTGATGTCACCGCATCCATCGTGAGACTAATGCTGCCCATATTTCTTCCTGACTGCTTCTTTTCTTTTCTTTCGGAGCAGCCTATTGCAGTCGCACCTGCTGTCTGTCAGATGTATGTTCGATAAATTTATGCATCTGTACTTTTTTCCACCTTCCATCTGTGATGGTTTCCTCGCTCGCAGGTTTTAAATATCTGTGACAATCGCTGAACCTTGCAGCGTGAAGCTCTTGATATAGTGAAATGTTCTCAAGACTAAAAGCCATTTGCTATAGAAATTTTTTTTCCCCACATTTTGAGGAGACAAGATGGTCTGAGGCTCCTTTTTCTTTCTGCCTGCCCACTCCATAAGAGTGCACGGAATTGTATTGCTCCGCCTCTGCCGTCCGTCGCGCTGGGCAGCCAGGGCTGATTTCCACTGAAGAAATTAAAGCGTCTAGAGCAAATTGCAGGTGTAATAATTCTCATGTGGAAAACTCTTGCTATATCTGGAGATCTGGAAACAGGAGGAGGTAAACAGGGTGAGCCAATGCGAAAACACCAGCAACTGCAAAGGTGCTATAAAAACCCAAGGGATATCCCAACATGAAATAACGTGTGTGAAAGAGAAGTCTATTCTAGCAAAAGACATTCCCAGCTGATGGTGCTAATAGAGGTTCAGGGTTTAAAGTTTTATCCTCTCTGACATATCTTTGGATGTTCCTCTTACATAATTTCTTAACCCCCGAAGGACGAGGTCTGCGTAAGGATGGCAAGATGGGGCTGGCTTATAGGCATTACGTCTGCACGTGTACATGATCGATACAGCCGGGAGCAAAATCAGTTTAACTGACTTTTTAAGAGGGTTACAAGGCAGAATATAAATGGTTATACCATGGAAACTAAACTTTGAGTGTGTTCATGAGCACCAAGCAGACCAAACTTAGCATCTCCTCACCTCCAGAAGCCAGAGCAGTTAGTCCGTCACACAACCGTGGGGCACAGCTCATCACCGCACAGCAAACCTAACCTCTGCTCAGCAGACCCCAGGACTTGGCCATAATATTCCATGAATTACCTCCAAATCCAGGTTAAACAGAGCGATGGGATGCACTGGTGTGATATCTGACCTGTGGACATAAACACAGGGCTTCAGGCCACAGCACTTCTGGCCCTTAACCTTCATGAGCAGAAAAATGATCCCCCCATTTAGAGAAAATAAAGGTCATTCCTGTGCTTAAAAAAAAAAAAAAAAAAACCAAAAAACCACCCCACCTTGACATATTCAGAACATACCACGTTGCACTGAAAATATCACTTACAAGAAAATTAGTTTAATAAAAGCAATATATGAAATTAATGAATGGCTATCAGAGCAACTGATGTAAAGTATCACCTAAGGAAACAAAATCGGTATTGTCACTTCAGTGGTTTTATTCACTGGAATCATACACCAGTTAAAAGGCCCATGAGAAATAATTTTATTTACCTCAGGGCATTTTTCAATATACAGCTCTTGCCCTCAGAGAAATTCTGCATTCACTGTATCAGGCCCCTGCTGAAACAACAATTTAAGCACCAGCCAGACTCCGTCAAGTGCGTAAGTACTTCCCGGGAGCCTTCGGCGCAGTCGCTCGTGTTGCTTGAGCTGGGGCGATGCAGAAGAGCAGTGCTGAACCGCTTCCTTTCATAGGATCACAGAATCATTTGGTTGGAAAAGACCTTTAAGATCATCGAGTCCAACCGTACCTGTCCACCACTAAACCAAACAACGCACCCAGCAGAGGTGGTCCTGCTCTAAAGTTTCTTTTTGGTGCCTTAAATTCCCTCCCGACAGCCTGGCCACGCAGAGGCCACGCTGCGATTGAAACTTTGCAGCCCTTATTGCCCCCTGCCCTTCCCTTGCCGATCTCACATCTCTCCTAAAGGAAAAAAACCCAAAACCAACAAACAAAAAAGATTTCAGTGGCGAGGGAGCTTTGCTCATGATGAAGGAGGCAATCTGCACAAAAACCTTCCCGAGCAAACAGCCCAGGCTCCCAGGCAGGGGCGAGCCTGGCTTTCAGGGATGGGTCTCCTGGGGGTTTCCACCCTTCTGGAGACCAAGTGCTTCATCCCGGCTTCATCAGCACAGAAAACACTTAAAAAAAGAATGAAATCTCAGTCCTGACATGTTTTATCCCTTATTGTTTTGACTTTGCAACCCGAGTCTGTTGTTATTGATCGTGTTTCTTTTGAGCTGTTAAAAATTCACAGAAGTTCCATCCCGTAGGCGTGATGTGCAGGCACACACCCACACCTGGGCACGCACAAACATCTCCCTAGTCCTGGTGTCTCTACACGCGTGCGCACACACACGCACACAGGCGGGTCAGCACCAAATCTAGAACGCTGGGGTTCATCAGATGGACCAACACCACCGTGCAGTAATTAATGCAGTCATTAACGCAGGGGAAGAGAAGTAAAACTTGGCAGTAGGCTCACAGGGAACCGCTGGCAGCAGGGGAGTGACGAGGCTCAGCAGCCCTCCATTCCCGTCACATACCAGAGGGAACCCCTCCTGGAAATGGGAACACTAAGAGGCTATTTTCCCTGTCGTCTCTGCTGCAGATTGGTGCAGTCTGTGTTTTTCCTTCCAAGCCTTTGCTGCTTTCTCTCTGGGAGGGAGGGGGAGCATGAAGAAGGAGAGGTATCAAAAGACGACAATTATTTCCTGCATTCCCCCTATCTGTTATTGAGGAAATTCCAACTCTGCCCAGGTGTGCACATCACCTGAAGCATGAATTCTTATATGGAATATGTAAAAAACAGTAGGGAGAAAAAAAAAAACTATAAAAACAAAAAAAAAGCAGTAGGAAAAAACCCTTAAAAACAAAAAAGCAATCTGCAGCAGGAAACATACCATCCCTCCCAGAGTCATCATATCCAAAAAAATACTTATCGATAGCAAAATACCAATATTGCATTGCTTAGACAGGGAAACATTTCATCGCGTTGCTAACAAAACCCCTGCTTTCCCATGCGTGCTTCCCCCTCCCTTGGAGCGTAAATCAATGTGCTTGCTGCTCCTTGCAAATACGCCCTGACATTCCCCATCAGCCGGTGACGTCCTGCCAAACCCAGCGAGCGGGCACCGCAAACAAGCCGCACAGACGCGTGCCTGTGTGCGGGAGAAGGAGAGGAAAATAGACCAAGGCGCAGGCTGCGGAGGTACAGACTGGTCTCGTCGGAGAGAGCCAGCTCCGGTGAGAATTGGGCAGTTCCAGGGAACCAAGTTAACGATGGAAACCTCACCACGTGAATGGAGACATGGCCACTTTGGTTCGTGTCCTACTTCTGCTATTAGGAGGTCATGTCCTACAACAAACTTCCAGACACTTACCAAGCGCTTTGCTTGTTTTGCATTATTATTTTGGTATTTAAGGGGCTGTTTTTCCTGCAATCAAGCTGTTGTTTCTCAGATACCAGCAGTCTGACAACCTGAAATAACACGTACATTTTCTGAATCTAATTAGTCCGTTTGAACGCAGGGATTCAGCACTATGGCAACACTTCTTTCATATTTCTTGGACACTGAGTCAATGAAGCAGTTTAGGCTGGAAGGGATTTTGGGAGGTTTTGGGTCCACTCCATGCAGGGTCACCTTGGTGCAGGGTGCTCAGGGCTGCCCTCATGATCTCTGGGTCAGAGCACCACAACCTCAGAGCTCATCTCAGAAGCATCTGAATTTGCCCTAATACATTTAATATTATAAGAAACTGTTTTGAGGACTCAACTTCCAAGAACTGACAGTTTCAGGGACACAAGCTTTCCTTACGTATTCTTTCCACTACATGACAGTGCCCTGGAAATTCAGGTAACTCTAAAAATCAGCAAATATTTTATTTTGAAGTCATTTATATGTGGTTTTTTGCAAGTATTTTATTCTGAAAGCCATTTCTAGGAAGCCTAATGGGTTGCCATTCGTGTGGAAAAAAAAGGCATACCAAAATCTGCTACTCGCCAAGAAAACCTACGTGCAGTTGAACCAAACCACACATTTGGACAAGAAAACAAAGTTTGTTTTGTGACATATAACAGCTATTGCAGCCGGAGTTGGGAAGACCTGTGCAATCGAATATCAATAAAGATATCATATACCAGGTTTCAGAGACATCAGTACCACAGAATCACGTCAGTACCACAGAATCACGTCAGTATCACGCAGATCTGGAAGAAGCTGTTAATCAATGAAGTAAAATGCACTCGATGCCCATAGCAGCAATTCTGCTGCACTCTGCCGTGCCGGGAGGCAATCCACCACGGGTAAAGAGTTTGACCCAACCTTTGTCGCCATGACCACACTGGATCTTCACTCTTCGTACAATTCCAGCGGGTTCACAGTGTTGTATCGCCATTTCCCGGTAACACAGACCTTTCTAACAATACCGTGCCCTTCTTTCCACCATCTCACACCTTTCCAATTACTGTGCCCATCCAGCAAGAAAATTCTACAGGGATAACTTTATACCACCAGGGATAACTTTATACTTATATAACAAAACTACCTCTACTTCTGGTCTTGGTGGGGTCTTTTAACTATCTTTTTTCCCCTAACAAATACTCAGTTAATAATTAGGCCTTATTTAAACACTGAAGAGATGATAAAACCTAGAAACATCAACCAGCCAAGGCAATTTATTGCTTATACATCACCCTGTAAGAAGAAGGAAAGAAACAAAACCTAGGAGAGAAATCAGTCACACTGTTTAAATGGAAGGTTTTCAGATACTGCAATGACAAGAAACATATGAGGAGAATTATATAAAGACTTGAGAACAAAGCAATAAAAGGGTCATTTGCTTAATTCCATCATTACCAGAGGCAGGTGTCCTTGGGTTTAATCAATTTGTGGGTTTTGGGTTTTTTTTCATTATTGCAAGTGGGAAAAAAGACAACAAATAGAACATCTTTTCTGTGCTTTTACAACAGTCTGCCACCGTTACTGGTTTTGTTTCTAGCACCCAGTGTTAGTAACTCTCACTGGCCCCAGCAGCTGAAGCACCCATCCCTGTTCTGTCCACAGGATTTCTGCAAGCTCAGGGAACCGCTAATATTTCTTCTTGGCACTTTTGGCTAACTTGGTTCAGGTCCCTGGCGGGTTATTGCTCTCTTTAGCTCACGTTTTCCAAGTTAGCCATCATTTCTTGATTTTGAAATGGAAGTTTTGCAGCACTGAGTTCTAAAAAATTTTTGTAAACAGAAAAACTGAATGACTACTGAAATCCTGGTCCTTGTTCGGAGAAAAACATGAGCATACAGGTCAACTGAAGAAGTTTGTGCCAGGGCATTGGCTTAAAAATTCAGAATATCCTTTTATTTTGAAGACTTTCTTCCAATAAAATTGAGGATACATGTTTGAATTGACCCTTGCACTCATTTAAAAAACAACTTTATCTAGTAAGGTGGTTGTAGTCTTATATCAGATAATTCATTCCCATCCATAACTGAATATTAAGAAAATTAAGAAAACATTGCCTGAATACTTTACGTGTCATTTACTTCAGTGTTGGCTTTCCCCTGCCAGCTCTGTTAGTGAGGGGAGAGTTTGGAACGACACCGACATTTTCTTTAGACTACGACTGCAAGAATTAAAGTTTAGTGCAAATATTAATAGCTCATCCAGCTTCCGCAAGTGTCTCAAGTTCCCAGCAGGAGAATTCGAGAGGTTGTAAGGCCCTTTAGCTGCAACTACACGCTAATTTTCAATTTTTTGATGTCGCCAACTGCTTTGGTAAGATGACTTTTTTGAGGCTCAACTCTTCCTTTCAGCCTCTGCAGAGCTCGTAAACAGCCATTTCCTTAGCTCTGCTGGTATAACAAACCAGCTTCTGGATGGAAGAAAAAAGGAAAAAAAAGAAATCAGAGAATTAAGACCTCTTTCGCCATAGGATAGGGTAGTTATTTGTTACCTCCAATGCAAGACTCCAGAGAACAAAGTGTCTTTATCGCAGTTCAACTCTCAAGAGCTTTTACCAGAAAACCTCTCCACATCCCTCCTATTCAAATGTTGGTGTTCCCCTCTTATTGTTCCTGAGAAGTCTTCCCAACACCACTAACATATTAAACGTTCAATAGAAGGACAGTACGCCCAGGATAAGATGTCTCAGATTATTAGGTCTGTATCAAAGCCATTAATTAACAAGTTTACAAGATCAACACTAAAAAAAATTGCCCTTCAGACACCTGGCTGGGATGTTGTGTTCATCAATAGGTGAGCGAATACAAACATTATCCAGACTCAGAAACTCCAGAGTTCCAATATACAATAAAAGAAATCAAATTTTGTAACTCTTAAAAGATGTATGGTACTGCTCCTGATGTAGTTTTGTTCTTACAGCCTCGACATTTCAGACCCCGTACAGCTCGGTGCTTTCTTGCTTCACTAAGCTGTTACAGCATAATATGAAGGTGCATCACCACATTGACTTCCTCTCAACCTCTCCACCAGAGGAATTGCTCACTCTTGCATATGAATAATAATTTAAATCCAACAGAGCAGTGTAAATAATAATGTTAGCAATATACAGAAAAGGAAAGAGTCACAAGTAAGACAGGCACAACTCATTTCAAGCGCTGCAATTAGAGAGAAGCATGAATTACCGGCTGTTGTTTTGATCACCCTACATAGATTCATGGTCTCCACAACTCAAACCCATAGCCCCTTGAGAAACTTTCTGGATTTCTTTTTTTTTTTTTTTTAATACACTTCCTGATGGTATTCTATGAAATGAACCATCTGTCAATGACAGATATAAGCAGTCTACATTTCCATACTGCATGCTAACAGCTCAACGTACTGTACCAGATCCCCATAGTGTTCCTGCATGGTCAAATTAAGTTGATGAAATCGCTCTTTGAAATAGTCGCTTTCAAACACTTCTGGCACTTCTATGATATAATTCCTCTTTACTTCCAATCTGCACAGCTAAGAAATTTGTTTGGACTGAGATTTTAAAGCTTCATTTTAGAGATGATTTTTATAGCCAACTCGCAAGCCCTTGGAAATAACAGGTGAGTAACTGCTGACACGAACTTCACCCGCAGTGATTTGAACAGCTCTGATGCGCAGTAATTTTTAGCGCTGGGATTTTATTTCCTGTTACAAAAAATAGTGTCCCTCAGGTGGTCACAGGATCAAGCCCTCGAGACAGTACTTGGAAATGTTTATTTGTGGCATTTAAAGTTGTTCTGGAACATACAGGCTCTGCTTCACCACTTGGTTAAATTTTAAACCCATGTTAAAGGCAGCCCGTGTGTACGTGCTTTCCTGAATCATCATCATTAAAAAAAGCTAGAAACAGCCAAGAAAGAAATGAGGGACAAAAAGATATGTTCCTGGGAAGAGGATATGCCTTTCCATGTTAGATGAAAGACTTTTTCAGCTCTACTCTTACTTCACTTGGAGAGTAAGAGATAAATAATGCATATGTTTTTCTTACGCTCTTTACATACTTACCGTGCTCCCGGCATCGTTGCTCTCCTTTTCCTACCTGACACTTTAACAAACCCTGCTGACACATGTTCATGCTGCGCTATTAGGGGGACACATCAAATCCCAGTGCTCTGACACGCGGGAGCGCGATGAGACCGATGCTGCACACAGCGGAGAGCTCACAGGTTACGGAGCACACGTCGCTCACTGGAGTGACAGCCACCTGCCACCACGCTCGAGTGATGTCCCAGCAAATGGGAGAGAGAGGTCGCGGGGAAGATTACACATAAACTTGACGAGGATTTGATTTTGACAGAGTACTGTTGTTTAGTATCGGCATGTTACAGAAACCTGTGTCAGAAATACAATTTTTGTGACATCCTTTCCCATACCAGCATTTGGAAAGTGCCAGCGTCTTCCTGATGGAGAGTTGCATCCATCAGGTGAGGTTTCTGCAGACGATATGTTGGTGCCACAGGTGCCAGAGGACTTTTGTCACCAGAAAAAGGCAAATACAGAGGGCTCGTAATTTCATGCTCTTTTGCTCTACTCTCCAACTCGCTGCTTTCTCATTTTAAAAAAAAGTTCAGATTTTGCTTCAGCTGCCACATTGCAAAACCCTAAATCACAGAAACACAGAATCATTTGGTTGGAAAAGACCTTTAAGATCATCGAGTCCAACCGTACCTGTCCACCACTAAACCATGTCCCTAAGCGCCTCGTCTGCCCGGCTTTTAAATACCTCCAGGGATGGGGACTCCACCACTGCCCTGGGCAGCCTGTTCCAGTGCTTGACAAACCTCTCCGTCAAGAAGTTTTTCCTAATATCCAATCTAAACCTCCCCTGGCACAACTTGAGGCCTCTCATCCTATCCTTTGTTACTTGGGAGAAATAACCACATAGAAATCTTTAATCCATTCATACCTGACTCTGCACGCAGCTCAGTTCAGCTCCTTGGGCGAGACCCTCGCTCAGCCTTCAGCCGTCTGATGTCCCTGAAGTGCTGGCACGTTGAGCCCTGATTTTTTAATTTTGAAGCAGAAGTGCAGCACAATACGCGTTCTTCTCAAAGGGGGTACCTTAATCACCTGAACCACCGGGAGCTCCAGACTGAAACAGGCCCTTCATGAACTTGAACACTTTTTTTCCAAGAAGGTGGAAGTGACAGATTTTAACCCCGTCCACCAGCCACCGCACCATGAAGATGATGGTCTGTGAGTTGCACGCCGCAACTCGGGCAGGGGCCAGTTATTCTGTCTCGCTTCACCCGGCGAGATGGGTAGCAAGAATGGATTAATTAATGTTTCTACACCACTTTGAAGATGTGGATTTCTGCACAAGTGTAAAGCAGATAAGGTTGGTATTTTTTTATAGCTCAGAGTCAAATTAAAAGTAGAGTTAAAGGAAAAGGCAGACAACAGCCTGGGAAAGAAATCACGAAAGGTTATTTCAGCAGAGGAGTTGTTATCACCGGCTGCCCTCCTTGCTCAAAAGCGCATTTGATCAGACATTCTTCTGAATTATCTACTGCATTACTTGAATGCTAAAGACAGAAATAAATACAGGATAAACATTAGAGGGTTCATTTCAGATCGCACTGATGCTTGCAGCTTGCAGCCTGTAATTCCAGCTTTCTCAGTAAGAATTAATTATTCAGTGTTGCAGGAAAAATTAATACAGGTCACTCAGGAAGCGTATATGAACAAAAGCTAGAATATTATTTTTAAAAGATATCTCTCTAGTATATTTTGCCTACAAATATCTTGTCAGAGTTCTTTTGCTTGTCTACAAAATTTATAGCTTTGGCTGTCTCCTGCTTATGAGGCAGAAACACTTGTGTGCCACACGCGTGACGGGGCTTCTCCTTCCTGTCACCCACCTCAGAAGCAAACTCCCAGCTCCACTCGAGCCTGGCTTCTTAAACGCAATGACAGTTTATCGAGATGCGGCTTGTGAATCCTAAATATGGGAGGAGTCGCATACCCGCTCGGGGGGAGACCTGCCAGGGCTCCCTCCCCGTTGTGCAGGCTGATGGAGATCCTCAGCTCCTTCTCCCTCCCCCTCTTTGTTTCGTTTTTTTTTTTTTTAAACAACAAATTTTTTTTAAATAAATTTCTTTGAGGAACGCCTTTCTTCAGCTGCTTTTCACAAGACCAGGGTCTGGAGGCAGCGCACGCTGCTGCACACAGCATCCCCCCATCACCCTCTCGCAGGCTGCCCGGTAGCTTCCACGGGCAGCAGGGCTGGACCAGGGCGAGGCAGGGGCGGTGGCTTCCCCTCTGCCAGGACAGCTCTGCCTGCACTTTGACTGGCACGGCACGCAAATCACTCAATAGACTTATTTAATTTCCAGTGAATTATAGCTGCTCATCATTGCCCAGTAACTGCCAAGCTCTCAGAAAGAATGGCCACGTTTATCCCTCACGATAGGAGCAAGCTTCCTCCTAAATTGCTAACTAGTCCACCTCGGTGAGAGGATCAGCTTCTGCAGCGTCTATGAGATTCATAGAAATAAAATAATAAAATAATAATAAAAGCCCTGTCAGGACCAGGGAAAATCCATATATATGCTATATTTTTTCCATCTTCTCTCCTCAGCATTCTTTTATCCCCACTGTGATCACCCTGAGAGGCCGTGAATGCATCTGTCAGCGTCTCTATGTTGTGAGCGTTGCCCATGAAATATTCCAAAATCAATACAAGGTAAAGAAAACGTGCGATTTCTAAACTATATTTAAGTATATAAAACCTGGTTAAAGAAAGACTAAAACTGCTCAATGTGAAATATTTCTAGTAGAAGATCTCTGCTGCCAACATATTTATATTGCTCTCCGAACTGTAAAACAAGGTTTTTGCTATTTTCCCCATAATGTTGTCTGCAGGGCGAGAGAATCCTGCTCTGCCCCAGCCACAACTCCTCGGGGCACGGCAAAGGGCTAGTGCGACAAAACTGTCACAAACAGTAAGAAATACGGAGGAATAAAATGTTCACATAAAATTAGAATAAATAGAAACATACAGCAGGCTTGAAGAAATAGAAAAATAGACTGAATACTTTGTGTCTTCAAATTCCTAAGTCATTCACAGCCTGTTCATTGTACTGAGAGCAAGCACGGGGAATTCGTCATCTGCTTTCCTCTTAGCCAAACAGGAGGGTAAACATTCGTATACTCAACATTACCTATTTCAGGAATTAGCGATAATATTTCCGAACAACTTCTTCATTGCTTACATTGGTACGTTTGACCGGCTGTTTGTAAGCAAGTACCACATTAAAGAAAAGTCAATTACGCTAACTGTAGAATAATTATAGTGTGTTCCTGTCAGTACCTGAAAGAAATCCTGAAAATTAACTTTGCTCCGACATATCTTAATTAGAGCAGTCTCTTGGTATTCTTCCCTTGGCTCACATGCAGAAAAGGAGTTTACAGCCAGTGGAATAGTAGATGAAAGAGTAGTTTGCTCTCATGAGAGATAAACCGGTGCAGCTTCTGCAGAAATAAGGTTATTAACTGGCACAAAAAGAAAAAGCTCCTACCTTGGGCTTCCTTGTGCGGTCCTTCAGGTGGGACACTTACAAATGTACAGCCGTAGATCATAGAATCACAGAATCATTTGGTTGGAAAAGACCTTTAAGATCATTGAGTCCAACTGTACCTGTCCACTACTAAACCATGTCCCTAAGCGCCTCGTCTGCCCGGCTTTTAAATACCTCCAGGATAGAGCAGTTTGATTGAGCTAGCCATGAATTTACCTATAATTTCTCATCAGTCATTTTTTCCAAGATATGACTCTTTACAAATGTTTAGATTTTTATAAACATGGTCATTAAATTTTTCCCTAGGCTCATTCACAAGCACAGTTACTTTAGACCCTCCAGCATCAACCAAGGTAAAAATTTTTCATGTCCCCAGCAGCACCCAGATCCACCCATCACCGCTGAGCCTCAGCGCTCCCCACGTTGCTCCCTCAGCTCTCAGGTGTTGTCTCTCAGTACGTCAGGTCTGATTGACACCAACGAGTCACAGGACAAGAACCTCTCATTTCTAGCTGGCTTTAAAGTGCTGTTACTAAGTTAGCACATCCGGCATCATTTGGAAGCCAACTGCTTTAAGGTAAAATCCTAAACGAAGATAACAAAAATCAGGAGTTGAGAAATTTGGAAAGAAACCAATATTTAAAGACTTCTTCTCATAGGACCATACTTGACCATCAGGTCAAACTGTTTGATGCATATAATGAGGTATAGCACGTCCCTCAAAATGGGAGCCCTCAGAAAGCACCCCCATACACAGCTGATGTTGGGGCTGATGCTGACCCTCACCCACCACAGAAAAGACCCGTCCCCTGTTTCACCTGCGTGAGGGATTCAGCCAAAAGGGGTGGAAGAAATCTGAGGTCCCCCAGTATTGTTTGAATTGTTATTTCACACTCAAAGACATCTCAAAACCAGACCATCCAGGCAACCCTAATAGTTAGCCACTGTGTCAGTTCCAAGAAATGATTGCTAGACACGAAGGCTAACATTCACTTGAAGGCTATGTGATTTGTGTAAAAAAGATTAGTAGCAATTAGTATGTCAATTAGTAATCAACACAAACATTAATGTGTTTTAGATCTCTCATCATAAGAGAGCTCTGCCTTCAGAAACACAGGTGGGATTGTTCAACCACGAAGGCTTTTTTCCCCCTCAGACACTCACGAATCATTTATTGACCCTTTTCTTCTTCCAGAAAGGTGAGCACCTTAAAATTCTGTCATGGAGGACCCAACCCAAGGTGCCCCGGCAACTCTGGGAGCTGCTCGACTGGGACACGGCCACGGTCTGCAAGAGAAAGGGAAGGAAAACTGCATTGATCTTTATCATAATTCACAGACCGGTGTTTCTCCCTTTTTTACATTAAGGATATGTGGAAACAAATGCTGTGGGGTTACCTGAGGTCAGAGCCATAATTAACAACTATGATCTAACGATGTCTAATGAGAAATTGGAGGTAGCTTGGGAGACAGCTGGGAGGGAAAGGTGAAATCCCGTAGTTGCTGTTAAAATTTTAAAAATTCTTTTTGACCCACTCCTCTGCTTATTTCTGAAAACGCTGTTAAATCACTGCATTCACTCTCAATTTGCCAGGGAAAAAAAACATCTGAGAGCTCTGTTCATGAACTTGCAACAAGCTTAATTGGTTAAATACTAATTATCTTCCAACTCTTCAGCCTGTATCTGAGATACTGCAGCAGTACGACTAATTAGCACATTATTGTTAGATTATCTCTCAGCGGTTCAGGCTGGCAATAAGGCACTGATAGTGAGCAATGATCATTTCATTTGCTGGGAGAGAACAACTCTGTTTTCTTTTTTTTTGTTAGAAGAGAAAGTAACCACTAACAAACCACGAGTGCTTACCTCAGCTCCCTGACGCACAGGGACGGTCCAGAGCCAGCTCAGCTCATTTTAAATGGACAAGAATGAATTTATTTATCTTCACTTAAAAAAAAAAAGTTACACTTGTATCCCCACGTAACGGCAGCAAAGGTTTACTAAGCAGTTAAGGAAACTTTTGGGGCAGCCTACAAAATTTGGCAAGTCTCTCAGCTGAGAAAGGAGTCGGAACAGCTAAAAACCTACCTTGCCACACGCATTTTTCCTGTTAAAAACTTAATATTAATCAAACTGGGAAAAGGGCTCTCATAGCAGGAAAGGCCACTGGCGTAGCTAGGATTGCCGTGTCACCCGAGGATCTGGTTTAAACCATGGCAATTTATTTCTTTACATTCTCTGCGGATGCTGGTGATAGGGCTTTTGAGACACCCTTCCACCCCTCAAGAGCAATTTAGAGAAAAATGCTGCCAGGAAAGGTCCTCTATTTGCACTCTGGGGTCAGTCGGAAACCTCCGGAGAGCTCAGCCCCGGTGCGCCTTTCTGAAGTGTTGGGGTCTTCCAATTACGCTGTTCAACCGCTGTTCTCGTGGGTTCGGTAAAATTGACATTATCCCTTTTTCCTCCAAACTGATTTCAACTGCTCCTCTCCTGACATTTTATACTATTAAATAGTCATTTATTACCGCTGTTGTTTCGCACCTTCAAGAAATGGAACGCGAGTTTATCAATTACAGTTACAGCCAGCGTCCCTTTTGCTTCTTTTCCTCAGAGGCGTATCTTAATTAAATCACCGAATTGAGGAGACTGTGCCATATTTTCATAACCTTTGTGTCTTCATATGCATAACAAGCATACTACTGATTTAAGTAGCCTTTTTTTTCTTCTTTACAGAGAGACAAAAGCAAATTCCATTAATCCTTCATTATATTCACTTTCAGTATTTTGGAGCACGAAGCAATTTGAAATGAATTTCATCGTCTCCCTGACCATTACTCACTAACCCAGCCAATTTCACTTTGGTTTGGGGCTTTATTTCTTTAGGTTTGTTTCACATTAGGGTTCGGTATTTTGTAAATGTTTTTAAAAAATCAATTTTTTTACCCAGATTATTTTACTTTTCTCTATGTACCGTGTGGTAAAGCAACCAACGATAATAGAAGCAGCTAGATTTATATCTGCGATCCCTTGCACAGAAAACTAAAGAATCAAGAGACAACATCCCACCCAGAGAAAATTACATACACATTCCCCAAATATTTGATGTAAATACCATGGTTTGCAATTGTTTTCCAGGAGAGGCCCTCAGGTTATAGTTACATTTTCTTCTTTTATTTCCATGAAGCCTTGTAAATGGATAAATCTTTGGAAGTCTGCAGCTTTGGACCTGGGAGCACGCGGGGAACCGTGGCGGCGAGCACCTGCCCTGCAGCCCGGCACCAGCAGGATCAGGCCCCAGACCTGCAATAGCCAAAAGTAAGAGAGTCAGGAAACATTACCCCAACAGCAGTTATTTATGGGAGTTACACCAAGCGGATTTGTGCGGCAGAGGTACAAGTTTAGACCAAAAAACCCTGAAATAAATACATAAAATAATACCATGCTTTTCCTTTTTTAGGAAGCATTTTGGTCAAGCACTGGAACAGGCTGCCCAGAGAGGTGGTGGAGTCCCCATCCCTGGAGGTGTTCAAAAAATGTGTAGATGTGGCACTTCGGGACACAGTTTAGTAGGCATGGTGGTGTTGGGTTGACGGTTGGACTGGATGATCCTAGGGGTCTTTTCCAATCTTAATGATTCTATGATTCTAAGAATTTAAAATTTATATATTGCTGTTCTATAATCTGGAAAGTACAGGCAAATACCATCAAATACCATCAGACTGGGCAATGCTGGGATGAGCATGGCTTTCCACACGTCTCACTCAAAATACATAAATAATATTTCCAATATCAAGTAGGGAAACATTAACAGCTGTGCATCCATTTCTTCCTGCCCTTTTGCTGTGAGCTGGATAAACCACATGAGGAGAGGCTGCTCTGCTTTGAAGCACATGCTCATCTCAAATCCCCGCTTGCCGGTGCGAATGGCGATGGCGACGCTGGGGTGTTCCTGCCAGGGTCGCAGCCCAAAAACCTGGCAAAGAACGCGGCAGCGGTTTGGGGAGCGCACGGGACTGGGGCAGCACTTAGAGATCCTGGGGCACGAGGGAGGGTTTTCTATTACCGTTTTTCTGGGAAATGTCACCAGTTACTCTCCGCCTACCTGAAGCTTCGTTCCCTTTATTATACCCAAGGCTGTCATCCTTATCAAATGGAGATAAGCTGAAAGGAGGCAGCAGCAACCGCCAAGCTGCTGTACGGCTTTTTCTATGCCACTGAACAGCTATAGGTTTTGCAGAGAGACGAGCAAAGGGACTCCCAAAGGCAGCTGTAGTGCTGGGGTACTCTCAAGAACAGAATAACCCCCTATAAATAAATATCCTACTCAAAAGTCCTAATTAACTCCTCTAAAGTATCATCGTCAAGGCAGAGGTAGAGCTGGAGTTCAGGAAACCTCTTACTGCTCTCCCCTACCCGCCGGGGCAGGAGGATGGTTTCTTTCATATCTCATCCCTTCATCTCAGCCAACATTAAAACAGGAAAAAAATCAGGCAATAGGTTTATCAGTTTCCTTTCTGCTAATGAGGTTTTATAATACATTTTCTTCAGTTTGAATAATTGGGTCCATCGGTGGGGTAGGTCATCAGATATCCCATCCGCCTCAGAAGTTTCCCTGAAATGGCCTCGAGTCATATCTATTAAAAAGTTAATCAAGCTGAAATGTCATGGAATTTAATAACTACCACAGAAGAGGTTTTAAGTTCAATGTACCACTAATTATGTTATTTTCCATCAGGAAATATGTCTTATGGTAATTAGACCAAGAGCTGTTTCCAGTTACACATGGCTATTTATTTTTGTTTATCCGAGTTTTGCTCCTTCCCCAGTTTGGGAACAGCTCTAAAATTAAGCAGGCCTTTAAAGTTAATCTAATTACACACACACAGGGCTTTGCCTCAGGTGTCCCCTTGCTTCCTCACTCTCCCCAATTCCCCCTTCATTACGAGACTTTATTTCACCCCGCCTCAAACGTCCTGCGGGTGGAATCTCTTACCTTTCAACGCGGCATCTGAAATAAATGACTAACGGCAGCCGCTGACATTTATAAGTATTTATAATAAACATATTTGAATAAAATCAAAGCACAAGCACAAAGACAGACAGACTGCAGTGTCTTTAAGGCGGCAGACATCATAAAATGTCATTTCCAACATTACCGCTATCACACAATAGCAGGCATTAATGGTTTCTGGCAGCTTTAAAACACCAGAGAAATGTTTCACCGTGAACAAGCCTTTAATAGCAACCAGCTACTCACAGGCAAGTGTGAATTCTGTGTAGCTTTGTGAATTTTAAATGACTGCATCTGATGTTCGGAGCAGAGTCAAAGCCAACACTAAGCATGTGCAGTGCAGGTATGAAACACAGGGCAAAGGAACGCCAACTTTACATCCTGTTGATTGGCGTGTCTGTGTTAAACACGTTATTCTACAATGCAGCACGACAAAATTGTACTCTCTTTTCTAAAAAAAAACTCAACACAAAGCATAGTGTTCAGTTTAAATAGATCTGGGCAGAGCGTTTCAGTGCAGGCTGCAGAAAAATCGTAAAGTCTCTCATATGGGCCATCGGTGTTTTAATTAAGCAATAAGTACAACACAGAAGAGAAAGTCCAAGGCAATAAAAATTTTTCACCTGTCGAACCCGTTTGACAGCAAAGCAGCCCTTTCTGCCACCACCGCGCGGGAGCTACAGAAATGGGATGTGAGCAACAATGGGAAGTGCCCCCGGGACAGCCTTTGGCCTCGGTACCGGTGGCGGATATTTTCCTGGGGTATTTTTCCTTGTTACTTTCATTTTTAAACAGAGGTCTCCAACAACTTCTCCGCAGGCTCTGTTCTACAAAAGTTCAGCTTTTGCCTAAACCTTCCTTTTCTTCACCCCATCATACACGGGTACGTCCCCTTCACCCTAAATCTTTTTTGCTGGGATTTTACTGCTGTTGCACCATGCTCCTCCTCCATCTTGTGTCTGCTCTTAGGATTTGTATTTCGTATGAATGGTTGGGAGAAATATCTGTGATGTGAGGAAAGTCACAGTCCCGAATACGTGCACGTGTCACCAAGCAGGCGTCGCCTTCCTCCCATCCCTGCCGCGGGGTGGCCGACATCCAGTTCGTGAGTGGTCATTGCAGCAGAGAGACCGCCTGAAATGAGACATTACATGCATGATTGCATTTTAAATCTATTTAATACTACGCAAGTCTTGCTTTTTAGACTCTGAGCCACTCAGTTTAACTTCAGCTCCTTCCCAAATGCTGCAACAACCCTTTGCAAACACCCAATGCCCCAACTTGGAAACAAGAAACAACCAAAATGAGTTTGCCACCAATAAAATCCATCGGATCAGCCTAGTTTTCTCCTATGACAAAACAAAACCTCTTGTAGATGGGAAGGAGGTGGCAGGTCTCCATGCTTTGACTCCAGGAAGATTTTTGTCGCTGCCCCACTTCTCAGGAACAGGCCAGGGAAACAGATCTGGATTACCTGACCGAGGTGAGGGCCAAGGTGGACCGAGAATTGGAATTATTTCAAATTTGGGGATGGCATTAAGCTGTCTAATAATGTTGTCCATCAAACCCGTGATATTCCCAGACTCCCTGCTTATACTTCCTTTATTTTCCTAAACTGTCTCCTTTCATTCCTGCCCCTGCACTGCCGCGCTGCCTGCCCGCTCCCTGCCTGCTGACCCTGAGCAGAGCGTTAACGCTGCTGTGTGCTCTTTCTGCCTCTCCCGTGGCATGAGCACCAGGCAGGTAAGAGCAGGCAGCGCGGCGGGGTTGGTTTTTTCTCCCAGCCGACTGCATCCTCATGTCATCACTCCTGCGGCCACGAAGGAGCACGGTGAGACAGGGCTCCTGCCGCAGCCGGGCACATGGGCTGTGCAAGCATCCGTGCGATACACGGTCAGCATCTAAACACTTCACGTTGCAGCGAGGAATTCCCAGATTTGTCAGTTTGTTTGTTTTAAAGCAGTGGAAATTGCATTCACGGTATTTGACCATGAAGAGAGGGAAAGGGCCCGTGCATCCATGTGAACTTGCCCTGCAATCTGCTACCGACGTTATTCACCTCCCACCTGGCCTACTACCAAACCTTAATTCTCCTGTGATGTTTACTGTTAAGCTGCTTCTCCTCCTTTCCTAAATCTTTTGGATTTTCTCTTTGCTGTGCTCGTGTGCATCAGGTGAGAATTTAAATTGCTCTGTGTTTGTGTTTTGCCCAAACCTGCACTTTCCACGGGCAGAGTTCTCATCTGCTCCAGGGACACCGAGGAGGAAAAGCCTTTCAAAATCCCCTTTGCCTGGCTCTCGGCAGAGCACTCACGACCGGCCTCCAGCACCCACCAAGTGCTTGGAAAGGGCGAGTAAGAATTCAGAAAAACTTCCCAGTTTAGAGCAAAGCCACCCAGGAGCCAAGGACAGCAGAGGAAAAGTTTCCTTCACGTGTTTTTATCAGCTGTAAGAACAAAACGATATCGCTGTTAAATGCACAAATCCGAGGGTCTGCCTCGGTCCTGCTGGCAGCTTCGCTTTCCTTGTAATTCAAAAAGGAAAAAAGAAAACAGCCAAGTTAAGACCGGGGAAGCTAGTCTAGGGGAATCCGAATTCACCCAACCATTGCCCAATGGGCAAAAGTCTCTCAGCATTGCTTCAAATGAGCAGGACCCCACAGCTAGGCAGGGGTTGCATCCCCTTGGCTCCTTTTCTTTTAGGATAAATAAATTATGGAAGACAAACCTTAAAATACATCTAAGGTACTTTGAAGCAATACAGGAAGAATATTCCTCGACATCTTAGGAGTTGCCAGCATTTTTAAGAGGTTTTCTGTAACTTAAGTACATTTGCATTATAGGAATTTTTTTTTTTTTTAACTGGAAATACCAAGTCCAAAGAAATCAGCAAAAAGCGATTTACAATTTATTTGATAGCTAATGAGAACGCTACCGCTTAGCACAGGCTGAAAACCGTGGTCCGAGGGTGAAGTGATGAGTCAATAGGACGGTCATGAGCCGCGCTCTCTCAGTAATTGCCAGGTGAGAACAAACCTGGCACCACCCCAAACGCCAGCGACGGCCTGTTCATCTCTCAGAGCTGCCAGCAACAGCTTCTCACCGTTAGAGAGTTTCCAACCTTGCTTAACTTTGGCACAGAGCAGTTTCGCAAACACGCTTCCATGGAAATCCACACTGACATACTTATTCCTCTGAAGGAAATTACCGCTCTTCTCCTTTGGAGTTTATTAGACATTATCCTCAGCACAAAAGGAATTCTTAATGAACGGATTATGAACATTTTGAGAAAATTCATGAAATAATTTGCAACGCAAATGGAAATCTGCTGGCAAAGAATGAAACGATTTTTTTCTTAAAGAATGAGTTCATTATTTCCTTTAATAAACATATTAACTTATATTCAAATTAGCTACAACACTGGGAATCTCAGCAAGTGTTGATTGCCAAAATTCCCAGAGCTGTTGCAAATTCATCAAACAGGCTGAAAAGCTCTTTGTTTTTTATACACAGATACAGGAGTGCTGAACTACAACAAATTAAGGGACCATTGTGGATTTTATATATATGTTCTGACACAGATCTAGGGCTGATAATGATCAAGGCTGCTGCATAGCGTGCATATAACACGGTGTATTAAAGGCAGGCATCTATAACAGCTTTTACCTTGTGGTCTTCATGCCAAAGGACAATATACTCCAGCCCTACCGCTGCCTCGCAGGGCTTTCCCCAGTTTCTTGCCGTACCAGCTTTTCTTTTTTCTCCCGCTGACTGTCCGGATGAACAAGGATGAACCAGCAGCAAGTTCGTAAAGAGAAAAGGGAATTTAGATAAAGTGATGGACTCCAGACGTCTGCGAAGAGGGAGTTGAGGGAAACCGAAGAGCCTGGCTGAGCGCTTGCTGAACCCAGCCACAGCCTTCCCCTCAGCTTCGGGGGGGTTTACATCGCCTCCTAAGTGCCTCATGCCAAAGGTTATTTTGCTACTTACAAACTCTAATAAAGATTTACGTTAAGCTGTAAAGCAAAAAAAAAAATGTTAGTACGTGATTATTGTTCCCTTTACACGGTGTCTGACAGGAGACTATAAATCCAATATTTACATTGGGAAGATTGCTGAAAATGGAAACCAATAAAAGCCCAAACATCTCCATAATCAGGGCAACTTCATGCCCAGGAATCCCAGGTGTGGTTTTGAGGGGAAAGGGTGAATCTTTATATCAGCAAGGAGAAAGTATTAAGAATGTCACTGCTCTCTTTAAGAACATTTTAAACTGCGGACAAGGATTTCTTCAGATGCTTTTAGGCTCAGATTTAGCTTAAGCTTCAAGGTTAAAAAGTCTCATTATTCCTCGTGTACCCTATTCTATATGCTCAGCACAGAGCTGCTCAGCTGGCACCCGCAGAAGTGCAGAAGAGCTTCCACGCACAGCGAGCCTGGGCATCGACGCCAGGGGATGCAGCAGCTCTCTTCCCAGGGACCAAATTATCGTAAAACTGCGTGCCCTGGGCTAACACAGACTGTGAAATTTCCACAGGCTGGGGGAGACAGAAACACACACGCAAAAAAATAATTCCCTTTGACATTTACGTGGAGGCTGAGGTTGATGCCCCAGGTAGGAGGGTGCCAGATGCAGGGACCTCTCCATTCGTGTCTGACCGGGATAACAGTTTAATGTGATGATAAACCCCAGGTTCTCCTCTTAGTGCCAAGGGAATAGAGCTACATCGGTATAAAAGAGAGCAGCAGCAAGTCTGCATTAAATTTAACTGGAAAATTATTTCCTACAGTATTATTTCCTATTTTTCCTGGATCACCTCTCTTGTTAAAGCATGAATGAGGTGGTCGTGTGCTGTATTGGGTGCTGAGGAACGGGAGAACGGGGTTTATAACCCCTTGGGCAGGACTCCAGCACCAGTGTCCCTCAGCACTCAGGGACCCGAAGCCACCAAAGGCTGCACAATGGCATCACCCAGTACCTTACGGCCTCCCAAGCATGAAAGACCTAATAAGTAGTAGATAGATATTAAATGGTTTTAGGAAAAAAATACTAACATCTACATGAGTTTTAAGAACAAGTTGAGGCGACTGCATCAGTCTGAGCTGTGACCAGGAGGACTGCCCCAACCTCCGTTTCACCATCTGCTTTCATGAGTGGCACTGGTACAATGAGACCGTCTCAGGAGACGCAGCACGTCTCTACTGTCCTATACAAGGAAAAAAATGTAATGGGCCAAGGCACTGCAGGAAAAGAGACCCTTTTTTCCACCTAATCAGTTTTTTCATTTTTTCAGCAGTATTTATTAAGGAGACGGTTTCACGACAGGGCTGCTGAGGCACCACCAGCCTTGTGCTACAAGCTCCTGGTGCACAGCATGGAAATATTACGCAGTGGAGTAGGGGAGCGGGGCCAGAGCTGTCAAGTGGCGACTCAGAGACTTCCAGACAATTATGAGCAGCCAAAAGCGGTCATTGTTCTCTGAAAGAAGAGATATTTGAAGTCAAATCTTAAATTTCAGTGAATTTTTGGCTGTGTCCTCTTTACTCTTCTGCACATCTGTCATGTCTATTTTATGACTACTTCACTGGAATTTCAGGGAGATTTTCTCCAGTCTGAAGTGAAATATTCCATGCTTGGTTTTAGGTAGTGTTACAAAAACTTAAGTATTTAGACCATGGGTTTATGTTTAGAAACTGCATTTTTAATGGAACTTTTCTTAGGTGTGCAAAGTTTACTCTCATGCAACTTTTTAAAATTTGCTTTTCAGTTCTGAGCTATTTTAATCCCTTCTTTAACATGCAGTAGTATTGGTATGCTCTGTCATTTTTTCTCCATAAAAGTCTGCAAGATGCTGCCAGGAGGATGTACTTATTAACAGACTTTTACTGGAATTATGGGTACTTTTAGAAATGTTTTCTTCAATCTTTTATGAACATTTTCATGAAAATCTCTGAAAGCACCTAGGAATGTTTCATTACTATTTTAGTGCATTAAATGCAAAGATAGCATTTTCAAGGTTTAGTAACTTTTTTAATGGAACTTACATTAAATTTTTATGAAAATTCACATGACGGGATTTTCAAAGTACATCTTGCCCCCAAAGTACAAAATGCCCTGTATGACTCTAATTACTTCTGTCCCTGACTGTTCATCTGCAATTTGGGGTTTAATATTCTAGATCACTAAAAGCCTCTGTTTGAGGGGGGAGAAGGAGAGGTCCACTGCCTTGACTCATTAAATCTTCACTGGCCCACCAAAATTCAGAGACAAGATCCATTGGTGATCCATCTACAATCATTTTACAATAACACTAGGAATCATTCAAGCGTATCTGTTTTCTCTACTTACGTTTCGAATGCGCGAGTTTGAACCTACATGGTGGCTGGGCAGGTATTTGTAACGGATGAGCAAAGGAAAATGATGGCCAAATTCCTGGCTGCTGGAGCAGCTGGGCAGGCAGAGGTTTTAGTGGCCACCAGCATCAGGACTGTAGGAAGAGGGTGAGCGATTGCATTTGACCTGCTACGGCCATTGTCAACGGCACTGTTAAATTTTATGGGAATTTTTTTCACCAGCAGGAAGGTGCCTGGATACTACAAAACCTCTTTCGAAGTTGCCATGATAAAAGACTGGGGACTGCATCTCAGTTGCAAGTGTACTTTATAGAGTTATGAAACGCTGCGCTATCAGTGCTATGAAAATGATGGCCTCAAGCAGGTCGTTGATCAAACTGGAGACAATTTAATTTAAATGTGGCCTGTTGTTACACTGCTTGAGCTTAGGACAGAGATGTTTTTTGAAAGGCAGAAGAAAGGGGCGTATCTTTGGCGGTTCATGGAGAACCTCTCAGCTCTCACCAAGCCACACTTGAGGTGGTTTCCCACCCTTACTCCAATAGTACAAACAGCACCCGGAGGATGCGAGGAGAGGGCCCTATGCCCATGCGACGGTTCATCCGCCATCCCCTACGCCACGCTCAGGAACTCACTGTCTCTCAAACCAGTCTTGCAGACCATGGTTTCTTGGCAGCGAATATGCCCAACAAATCGCATCACGCAGATGTAGGCCCACACATCAGCCGCACGCTGCAGACCGTACCACCACGGATGACGAGGCTGTGTATAGACTCAGTGCCTAGCATAATGAAGCTTCAAATTCTGCTGGGGCCTCCAAAATCTATTATTTTTCATTTCCATAATGCGTTAGCATATTGGGCCTGTGCTGCCAACAGGAGAAAGCGAAGTGCAATCCAATTTGACGGCGCCCATGTCTGTAACGCTGGGCAAGCCACAATAACCTTCACAGTTACAGTCTGGGAAGGGACAGCCTTTCTAAGTTTTCATGTCATGCAGATATGATTCCTTTTTTTACACAATTGAATTTGCGTAATCTGCTTGATGTTGCAGCCTTTTCATGGTTTATATATTAAAGCAACTTTTTCTCTTTAATAAACCCCAATGTAGTATCAATGCCCATGACTTCTGTTGAATTAGACAGATTTTTTTGTCACACTAACAAGTATGAGAAGCAGTCCCATTTTTATGACATACTAAAGTTTAGATTTTAAATTTTAAACAACTGAACACTGAATTAAATTTTGCATTTAGCAGAGATATAAATCCCATAACCGGTAGTATTAAGCCTACAGAGGTTTGACTATATTGCTTTAAAGAACCAAAAGACAATTATTGGCAAAAGTCATCCTAGCTTTAGTGTTCACTGGTTACACAGGGCTGTGTTATAAAAGAGACGAGGTTGTTTTTATTATTTTTCGCTTACCTTGGTGTCAAGCCTATTGAATTTCTCTGTAGCCACACATTTTATGACATGAAGTTTAATATCGAACACAGACACTAAACAAAATAATTTAAAGAGGTGATATGATCTATCATTCTGTTTCTTCTATTAATACAGCGAGGCTTGCTCATAATATAAACCATTTTAATTAGACAAGAAAGTCATTGCCCTGACCCCCTGGAGCACCTTAGAATTACAGTGAACTGAGATTTCGAGAAGCATTGGAGTAAGAGCCCTGGTGAGGAGCCGTTCACCACACAGCACTGCAACCTCCCCTTCCATGGTCCTTCCTTTCCTTCGGAGCGACAGGCAAACGGACCACGGACAGGTCAGACAGGGCACAGCGCAATGAACCTGCATCCTTGGTGCAGTATACACGGTGTACGTATGTCCAGTGTACGACACCGCCGACTTTCTCCACCTCGCATTTAGTCAAGAGCACCATGTCGATCAAATTTACTTCAACAAAGCTGGTTACCAAAAAATCCCCCTGTAAGGGACAACATCCTCCAGCCACGTAGCTCGTACACTGCAACACTAATACACGATCTTGTCTTTCCATAAAGATCTTCTCCCTGCAGCGTCACTGGCAAAGTTTTACAATTGCTTCAACGGGATAAAAAAATTAAAGAAGATTTCTTACGATGTCAGCAGAAGTTTCCAAGACGACCGCGTGCAGAGTCCCGGTACCGAGCTGGTGAGGTTTGCTGCAGCTTTACAGGACCCCAAGGTGCTGCCGAGCTGAGGAGCAGGCGGTGGGAACCCGACCAGGAGCAGCACCCTCTCAGCTTCACCAGGAGTTGAGTTTACACCCTGGGGAAGAACTGGGCCTTTAGAAGAAAAAACCAAACGTGTCATCTGCCAAAATTCCTGAGGTATCTGAGCAACATGTGACTTACAGTTAACCTCACTTTTTTTCTTCTGCTGAATAGAGGTGGATTCGCATTGACTAGTGAGCACACGCCTTTGAACTGCTAAAGGGAAATAAGCTCGGGATCCAAATCTGGGTGCCAATCTTTTTAGAGAGGCCGGTTTCTAGCTGTAAACCCTTTCTTCAGCACTGTTGCAAGACCAGACAGCGAGCACAGGGCTGCCTGGCAGACGCTCGCTTTATGGGGATGGACCCAAGAAAGATAGACTAAGGATAAACTTAAAATATATTTCCAAGTGATGTTGTGCCTCCTACACTCTCTTTAGCAACATCCTATGGCTCCAGCAGAGGTGCACTGTCAAACAAGAACGAGAGAAGAAACCTTCCAGGCAGAGCTTCCCGTAACTCCAGCCAAAACCAATGAAGCATGAAGAAACCCAACACCACAACATCCACAGCAGGGATGGAAAAAGCCCGCCTGACAGACCTCTACCACCTCCTTACGGGGGCCAGTGCGAGGTTGTCGTCGTTTCCATGCAGCAGCCACGTACAGCCAACGGATTTATAAATGATTAATAATAGAGGTGGTGAAATTTATACCAATCTCGACATTTTTTCATAGAAACCATTTCCTTACAACCCCCCAAATTCAGTTTTAAAGCCCTTAGTAATTTGTAGAGGAAGGTGACTTTTTCAAGTCTCCGTTGGATTGCAATTTGAAGGTATTCAGGAAAATTCTCTGTAATAAAGGAGGCTGTGTGGAACATGCTAGTATCGAAGGTGAAATGAAAAAACAGCAATGAACATGAAATATTCTGACATGGCTGAAAATAAATGCTTTGCAGAAACGCCAGTTTCAGCAAACTTTAAATATTTTTTCACTCGCAGTGTATTTCAGGGAGTACTTTGATTAACACGTCATTGCATACGGTAGCCCCGTCAGTGCGTGCAGACACAGATCAGGAGTTTTGTCGGTTGTGAGGAAGAGAGGTCCCTGCTCTCCTCTAGCGGATGCCAGCCTCCCCCACACCAGGGAAGCTCCCAGTGCCTCGTTAGCACCAGCTCCTACCACATTTTACTGCGTGCTGTGTATGGCAGAAAGCTGTTTAGCTGCACTTTTGGTAAGGATTTCCAGCAGTCATCAGGAACCACGAAATCCCAGCCTGCAACACTGCAAAACCAGGCCAGCTTGGTCCTCGGGAGCCCGGGCAGCGTGCCACCGCCTTTCTTGCACTGTGTGCTGTGTGCGAGAGCTCGAGGCAAGAGGCAAATCTGCTGCTGATAGACCCGAAGGGTTTTTACTCCTCCTTAGTAGCCATGCCCGCAGCTGGGCTGCCTCAAGCCCAAGTCCTGCACCCAGGGGAGCCGTGTGGTCCCCCCGCTGCCCCTTGCACCGCGCCAAAGCCCTGGTCCCTTCTTCCCCACAACCCCCAAGAGCCCCACATCCTACCCAGACCCACTCACCTTTATTTGGAGCATGGCAGAACCCTTACAGTTTCTTGCAGTGATGTCTCGTAACACCATCCAGAAACCTGCAAGCATTGCAACGTTTCCTGCATGTGGTGGGTTGAGCCTGGCTGGACGCCAGTGCCCACCAAAGCCGCTCTGTCACTGCCCTCCTCAGCTGGACAGGGGAGAGAAATTATAACGAAAGGCTCGTGGGTTGAGATAAGGACAGGGAGAGATCATTCACCGATTACCGTCACAGGCAAAACAGACTCGACTTAGGGAAATTAGCTTAATCTATTACCAATCAAATCAGAGCAGGATAATGACAAATAAAACTAAATCTTAAAAAAAAAAAAACACCTTCCCCCCACCCTCCCTTCTTCCCGGGCTCAACTTCACTCCCCATTTCTCTCCCTCCTCCTCCCGAGTGGCGCAGGGGGACGGGGAACAGGGGTTGGGGTCAGTTCATCACACGTCGTCTCTGCCGCTCCTTCCTCCTCAGGGGGAGGACTCCTCACACTCCTCCCCTGCTCCAGCGTGGGGTCCCTCCCACGGGAGACAGTTCTCCACAAACTTCTCCAACGTGAGTGCTCCCCACGGGCTGCACTTCTTCACAAACTGCTCCAGCGTGGGTCCCCCACGGGGTCACAAGTCCCGCCAGCAAACCTGCTCCAGCGTGGGCTCCTCTCTCCACGGGTCCACAGGTCCTGCCAGGAGCCTGCTCCAGCGTGGGTTTCCCACGGGGTCACAGCCTCCTTCGGGCACCCACCTGCTCCGGCGTGGGGTCCTCCACGGGCTGCAGGTGGATATCTGCTCCACCATGGACCTCCGTGGGCTGCAGGGGGACAGCCTGCCTCACCATGGTCTTCACCACGGGCTGCAGGGGAATCTCTGCTCCGGCGCCTGGTGCACCTCCTCCCCTCCTTCTCCACTGACCTTGGTGTCTGCAGAGTCGTTCCTCTCACATATTCTCACTCCTCTCTCCAGCTGCAGTTGCGCAGGGGTTTTTCCCCTTCTTAACTACGTTATTCCAGAGGCGCTACCACCGTAGCGATGGGCTGGGCCTTGGCCAGCGGCAGGTCCGTCTTGGAGCCGGCTGGCATTGGCTCCATCGCACATAGAGGAAGGTTCTAGCAGCTTCTCACAGAAGCCACCCCTGCAGCCCCCCTGCTGCCAAAACCTTGCCCCGCAAACCCAATACACCACAGAAAAGTAATTTTAGTTCAGTGCAGCAGGTAAGAAGTTAGCTGTTGGTCTTCACTTCAGCTGTTGATGTCTTACCAAAATGGGAACGTGCCAACATCCAGCTTCTCTGGAAGCTCACAAAGACATGCAGGACGGTTCTCATTAAAAACACAAAAATAGTGTGCCTGGGTTTTCAAGAGTGACTCATCACCTCGATCATCCCTGGTGCTGAGATACTTAAAGCGAAGATTTTTCAAAGGATCTTTGTGATGTTTTCTAATAAAATTGTTGAGACCAGAGGCATTACAAGATCATCCGTTCCTCTGGAAAGCGCAGGTCTGCTGCTCCCTGCACCGAGTCTCTCTAAAATACTCTGCAGAACCTACAGAATAAAATGCAGGGAAAGAAAAAAGCAAAAGAAAAAGCACCGAGGCAAGTCCGAACGACTGGAGCGCTCAGCTGAGTAAGCCTGCTCAGTAAGGAAATAGCATTTTTCTACAGTCACTGTTGTAACTATAATCGCTTTAAGGGAAAATAATCCTTTCCACGCTGTTTGTCCCAGGGAAGCCTGAAGCAGTCAGAGCACAGAAGTGATAGCTGGCTGCTGTTAAGGCAAGAGACGGCGAAACCCAGTCACGGCCTCACCCCGTCCGCCCCTGAAGGAAGCGCTGCTGTGCAGAACGGCTTGAAGATGCTCTTGGTGCGCGCTCGTTGAGCCAGATTCTGCAATGGTTTTTGAACAGGGCTTATTCTTGGGAAACTTGCATCTAAATCACGAGCCACACGGCTGACCTGTTGTGTTACCTGCTCTCAGCAGCAGGTGCTTTTGTCAGAGCTCGTCTGCAACGGGGAAAAAGTATTGCACTGTGAGAGATGCTCAATATGAGGAGCGCTGCCTGGACAAGAGCATCTCCTGGTGGGGTTGGCCACAGGCAGCCAACACAATCCTGAAAGTAGCATGTACTTCATGACCCAACATAATCAACAGCGCTCTCAATAAAGGGGTGACAAGGCTCCAAGCGCAAAATTCACAAAGTTCAGAAATAGGTTCACAAAATCCTGCATCCATGAGGTAATGTACCATCGCATCTTCAGCAGGCACAGCATAAAATCCCCACTCCGACGTAGCTGCTGTCTTTCAGCTGCCTCCACCCTCTCCATTCCGGTTCTTGGAAGATGATCTGAGGGAGCGTCTGCGGGAATCCCCCCTGCCACCGAGCGTGGGGCTGGTGGGACTGCCCCTATGCTTCCACCCCGCACTGCTTGCCCACCCTATCACCAGCTCTAAATAAGAAAGTCTTTTATTTAGCAAGTAACGTATTTATAAGAGCCACAGAAAATCCTGCCGAATGCGTTAAAGTACAGTGCAAGCTGGTCTGTAACCATAAAAGCCTGCCTTCTTGGGGATGATAAGCATTTTTTTTTTCCAAGCAAGCTTCAGCACCAATTTTCACTGAACCCAAACTAAAAGCATTTTAAGTCAATATTTTAAATTTTCGACAGGCACATCAACAGTTATCCTCAGCTGGTTGAAGTGTTGATTCCTTTGGCTGAGCTGCTCATTCTTGTTGCAGCTTTTACAATTTTTGAACAAGGTGCTCTCGGATGAAATTTTGAAGCAAGAAGTATTTTAAGAAGTTCCATATTTCCTCTCTGCTGGTCGTACAGCCTTTGATCCCACAACCTGTAGGCATTACTTTCTATTTAAAGATTCCTTCATAAACTGATAGATTTCATGCTTCTGACCCTGGCCCTGAAGCAAGGTTTTATTCCCCAGACTGCTACGCTCAGCCCCGTGGATCCCCAGCTCTCAAAACAGCCCAACATCCCCAAACTTAGCAGCCTAACGTAGAGTATAATCCCCCAGGCTGAGAGGCAAACTCACCTCCACCCGCCCCAGAGGGGACAACCCCTGTACAGGACACGGGGCAGTATTTTGTATTTATTTGTCGCCATCCTCCCACGCCCCTGCCCACGGGCTGATAACGGGACCGGGCAGGGTGGCTGCGCCCCTGCTCCCGCTGGCCGGCATCACGAGGATTGCTGTTTTACAAAACCACTGGCGCCCTTCACTTTCAAGACATTCCGTTTCCCTTCGTTACAAGATTATTTACAAAGCAGAGGGCAGAAGCGCGTGTCCCGTTTTTCCGGAGCAGGAGGAGAGATGAGCCTCCTGCTCTACAGCCGGGCACTGAAGGAGATGCTTGTGCACAGCTCGGCGAGGCCGGGTGAAAGCACAGGGATATTTTTCAAGCTCCAGGTCATTACATGCAGCGTTTCAAACCTAACCCAAATATGAGGGATAGTTGCGGAAGCAGGAGATAATTTTTCACCAGTTTTCGCAATGCAGGTGCCTTCATCAAGCTCTTTAATTTTTTCTATTTAGGCAGATATTGTCCTCAAAACATATTACAGAGCCCGTGGCAACACATCTATAGCATCTACCTCATTCAAGGGTAAAACCAAATCAGTCTTCATCCTCCGCGCTCATCCCAGGCCCAGTCATACCTGTTACAGGTGAAGCCTTTTCTTCAATCACAGCGCTAAATGTTATTATTTAGCCCTGAACTTGAGGGACCTGAGGTACTACTCACCAGTCAGGGGACGTCTACAGAAGACGAAACATCTGGCCTGAGGTTTGCGCAGCCCTCTGCTTCATGCTGAGATTTTGTTTGTGATGACTAAGGCACAGCGAGCCCTTTCAAAGCACACTTCAGCTGTGGATGTGGGATATCTAGCCACGGGATTTTTCCTTTTTAAAAGAAATTCTCCCCAGTCTTATGTTAACAATGGTGAAAACAAGCTACTTAAAATGTTGACGCCTTTCTGAAAAATCTTCTGTGAAGGTTGAGAGATGCTCAAAGAACGTTCGTTAAACACAAACAAAAATGCCTGCAGCCTCCTGTGACACTAAGGAATTAATACTGCTATTTTTAGATAAACGTTTGAGAAAATATTTTCTTCCCATGAAAATAAGGTTGATTCTTAATTTTCTTAGCATTTTTTACAGGGAAGTTTACAGTGTTCACAAGCCTTAAACCTTCTCTATCGCTTTAACAGAAGAGTAAATAGCAAGCAGCCCATTATCAGCCCTTTGGAGGAAAACACTGCATGGACTGCCACGGTACGGACTGGCACAACATTATCACTAATAACGCTGTCTTAGAAATCTCTCACTGAAGGTACAGAACGCTGGAAGCACGCTGCTATAAGGACCCTGTCACAGTAACATTTTGCAATGCTGTGGGCAGTGGTATCAAATGAAAAACAAGCACTAAATTCTATTATCTGGCAGTTTATTTAGCAATTTGCATCTTGCCAACACAGCATGCCTGCAATTCATTAGGACGAACACTGCAAAACCCAAAAAGCTCTTACTTCGTGCTTTAAAGGCAAAACCAAAAAATCCTCATGGAAAATAAAGCACTTCACGCCCTCTCCCAAATGGATTTTCACACGCCTGGGAAAACTTTGATTCAGGCAAAAACTTTACAAAGCACTTGGAAACCTTCACTTCTGATGCTATGGCTAAGTCCCCTACTCTGCAAATAGCTTTAGAACAACCTACTGAGAGCATGAGCGGCAGTTTTCTCCAAGAAATCAGAGGTCTTGGCTCGTCTGGCGGCTGCCTTGTTTGCCTGGGTGGTGGAAGCTGAAATGGAAGTGAATGGGCAAGAGCTGCTGAGGAGAAGGAAGAATTATGAGAGTCCAAAAAGTACCTTTTTTTAATATCATCTGCTGCTGCTCTGGTTTCTCGCTGGTTTTCCTTGACATTTTTCCCATTATGGGTTCCAACGGAGCCAGTGCCAGCCCAGCGGAGCCCAGCCCCACTGCCACCCAGCCACGCACCTTCCCTCTGGGGCCAGAGCAAATGCTACTGCAGAGCCCTAACACAGCTGGACCTGCTGGTCTCCTGGTGTGAAAAAATATATGCTAATTTGTTATCTACTCCCCACCAGTTAATAAAAAATGAAAGCCAAGTTATCCAAAGTAATTGCCTTTCCTTTGTCCCTATTACTCGGCTGTAAATTGCACTGATACGTTTCTACAGAAAAGGCACTCGGAAGGCACGATGGTTTGTATGAATTTGGTGACCCGTCAACCATTTCAATTATATGACATTTGTCGCACTGAAAGTCATGAATAAACATGCCTCAACATTTTTGGTGCTATCCTCATTTCGCGTCGTTTTTCTTTCGGCGCTTGCATTCAACGCATCCTGCAGCGGAGCTGCAGCAGAATGAAGCGCGGTTTAAGGCACTTAGCCACAGTGCTTTGCTTTCAATTTACGTCGTAGCTCTTTGACCCCAAACTGATTGCTGTAGCAAATAAGACCATATAATTGGAATAAGTGTCTGTCTTGTTCACGATTTGGCAAATACTACAGTTCACCAACTACTGAAATTAAATGTAGGTGTTTTGGCAGATCACTGCCTAACAGCTGTTCTGCCCCGCGTCACGAAGCCTCAATATCAATATGCATTAAAACCACTTCAGTTTATTTCTGCTCTAATTAAAGCACCAGGACGCATTTTGGATTTCACAAAACTCTGCTACAACTGTGCACAGGGCTGCAGACAGTTCGACAACAGCCTCGAATCCTATTTACTATTACGTCTGAAAACAAGGAGTCATCCCTTCCATTTGTTAAGGTCAAGGAACTCCAGGATGCTAAAACAGTCACTTGATAAAAGGCAGATGAAAAGCACGGTTGCCAGGGCAGTGTTTCGGCGAGAATGGACAGGGCGCTGAGGAGCGGTGCCTTGGGCTCTGAAGTGGCAGGGGTCTGCACGAGGTCCGTGCTGCTGCAGCGCTCACCTTCGCGGGGCAGGGGCTGGGCTTGGGCGGCTCCTTCGCCCTTCAACACCTCTCTCCTCGCTCAAATCTGCAGCAGGATCCGCACTGAAAGTCAGCTTTGCCAGAGGCAGCGGTGACCGCTGGAGGAGAGCACCTGTAGCCTCTGGCCCATCGATATTCAAAGCCCCAAGCCCTCCTGCCTTTGCCAGGGAGCCCAGGACAGCCCAGCCCCACGAGCACACCGCGGCACGGCCACGCTCGCCTCCCAGCCGCTCCTGACCTCGTCTACCCTGAGTACATCCTCCGCAGAGCAAAGCCGAGCATCCCATGGGACCGTGGAGCCCTGTCCCCCGCCACGCCCCTCGAACCGCTGGCACAGCCCAAGGGACATATTCCCTATGAAAGACCAACATGTTTTTACTGTTGGATCAGTTTTATCGCACGGAGATGGCTCACGGTCAAAGAACGGACCACGTAATTTTTTTACTGCTGCTTCAGGCTACAAGCATTCATTAGAAGACAAGAAATTGCAAGAAATCTACAATCTGCAGCGAATTAGGAATGTACACATTTTAATAGCCCCTTGATAATGCCCTCGTAGCTTCTGTTTGTAAACACTCGCTGTTTTCCTCAATCAACCGAACAGCAGGGAAGAGCTCTGGGCCAAGTCAGTGCCTCTGCAAGGAAAGCTTTACAAAGCTCATCGTGGCTTTGTGCGGCGTGAGGGGAGCTGTACACCTTCACAGCCAACACGCCGCGTCCAGCCTCAGCAAGCATCAAGCCCTTTAAGCAGGCAGATCGCTTTGCACCCTTCTGCCTTAGGGCTCCCGCTTCCTTGAAAGAGTCAGGACTGTGCCAGAAAAATTCAAATTCACCGTTTTTCCAGTGTAATTTCAGTCCTTTCATAACTCCTCATTTGAAGTACCGCAGAGTCAAACTCTGATTCTTGCAATATCACTCCAGTCTGCCCCTGCCAGCTTCTCCTCTCTCAAATCCACGCTGTGATTTTCTGCTGTGATCGATCATCTTTTTGAAAGACAAAATAGATCAATGCAGGGATGGAGAACATAGCTAGGCTCTCAGTGTCTAGACCTTTGCACAGATTTGTAGCACCTTCAGACGAAGAGAAAAGGATTTTCAGATTTATATGGAGAAATTTCTGTATGAATCAGTCTTTTCTGGCCACAGAAAAAGGAATTTCCACAGGAAAAAGAAACCAATTGCATGACCCCACTTACCAGGTTTCCTGGAAACAAGGACCCATGAAAACCCGAATATGACAGAACCGAAATTGCCTCTGACATTTTGCTTCTTCCCTTGGCGATTTAGAGCAGCAGCATCCTGTGTGCTCAGCGTGAGAGCTGGGGCAGAGCCTGCTTTCAGCCTTTCCTCACTCCTTCCAAAGAGAAGGACTCTCAAGAGCACGTAATATGTGGTCACAATTACACACCGGGAAAGAGAGCTCATCTTTCTCATTTGAAGTATTATTACAAAATAAAGAAAAAGGTAAGAAAACCACTCCTTTCTTTGTTAATTTTAAATTGATTAAAAAAAAAAACAAGATTGCAGACAAAAACCCAACACGTACGGCAGAATACGGTGTAAAGACATTGCTTGACGCTCCTCGCTGTACAAGAAGCAAGATTGGGTTGATAATTAGAAATCCTGTAAATTACGTTGTATCAAAGCAAACAAAGCTGCCCAGAGTCGACATGAACCTCGACCAAACCCCCCTCAGCACCCTGACCTTTGGCAATCCCCAGCGCCCATCAGACATGCCGGATGTTTCACAGCGAGCTGGGGTGAGATTTGCAAAACTAGAAAAAGGCTTTGGGTGGCAAATTCTCGTTAAATTTAACGGAGACTTCCTCCATCAAGCAGCTTTGGAAGACTCACCACCAAGATCATCAAGCCTTTCGCTGTGCTCGGAGGAGCAACGTGGTTCACCGTGCTTTGCACTGAAGTGCTAGCCAGCTTCGCCACTGCCCGCTTCATCCGGATCCTCTACAACTGCCTGAGAGGAGGGTGTAGTGAGGTGGGTGTTGGTCTCTTCTCCCAAGTAACAAGCGATAGGACGAGAGGCAATGGCCTCAAGTTGCGCCAGGGGAGGTTTAGATTGGATATCAGGAAAAACTTCTTCATGGAGAGGGTTGTCAAGCACTGGAACAGGCTGCCCAGGGAGGTGGTGGAGTCCCCATCCCTGGAGGTATTTAAAAGCCGGGCAGACGAGGCGCTTAGGGACATGGTTTAGTGGTGGACAGGTACGGTTGGACTCGATGATCTTAAAGGTCTTTTCCAACCAAAAGATTCTGTGATTCTGTGATCCTGCATCTGGAGCTCCATCCACCAGCACACGAAGCTCTCTAATCACCCTGGTTACCAGCAGAAAAAGTCAACTTTGTGGATACTTTACACGTGTTCCTCCCAGGCAATTTCACCCCCCTCTCACAACATCACTGCTCACAAGCACTCACCTTCCCACTGCAAAAAAAAAAACAGATTTTATGTAGAGTTAATGCTGATATTTTCCCTTGCTCCCGATATTTGTCATTGCAAACCATGCCTTCTGGGGGTCTTCTCTGCGCTAATCAAAAACATATACATGTTTGAGATCAAGTATTCGCCTCATGCATGCCACAATGTGCCTTCGGGCCAATGTTTTTACAAGTGGTCACTATTTCAGGTGTTTGCCTTTCTAACACTTAACAGCACGAGCCTGCCAAACAGCCAGTGCCACTGGAGGCTTCCCTGCAAGAATCCGTGGGGCTCATCATGACCCAGCTGCTGCTTTTGAGGATTTGATTGCCTATTTGTGTGCAGCTCCCCTGTCCCTTCCCGGGGAAGCTGCTGCAACCCACGCTGCAGGGCTCCTGACCAGAAATAGCCCTAGAAACGCTCCGAGGATGCAGGAAAAACAACTTGTCTTTGTAGGAAAAAAATGTATTTTCTTCCACTGTTTTCCCCTGAGGTATGAGAGAAGCAAGAACAGGGAAAGCCAGAAAACTCTCATATAACCGCAGCTCCCCATCCAAGGCTGTGTAAAGCTTGGGGCAGTGAGGTCTTATTCAGGGTGGAGGAAAAATGGGTTTATTGTAGGCACAGTGCTTGTCGGTGGCATCCTCGTTACAGTCTCACAGTGATGCTAGACAAAAATAAGGTGGTGTTAATTACATTAATGTGTTGTGAACATAGTTATGAATAACTATTTAATAACATGGGAAGCAAGCTATAAAGCTATGGTTATACTGGTAACTAAACAGGCCATGGTCTGCCCTTGGAGCCTTCTGGCACGTGATACAGCTCATCTATACCTGGCTGTCCTCCCCATCCTTTTCCAAGGTAGGTTGTTCTCACCCATACTGCATTTATTAACGGCCCCAGGTGTGTGCTGTCTCCTGAACCACGTCGTTATTTGGGACCGAAACCCATGGGACTGAAACCCACAGGACGTAGCACGGGAAGGCACCGGTTGGTACAAGCCGAAGCTGTGCCGGGGAGGGTGCTGGGGATGAGAGTGGTGTCCAGGGCTGGGGCAGATGATTTTCTCATGTTCGACTTGCTGTTGCACACACAGCTCACACGGCAAACACACCGGCCTGCTACGCTGAAACTGGAAATCTAATATTTGGAGATTGTCCAGAAAACTTTCACCGCTAGGAATTCAAAGAGTTCGCGTTGGAACAGCTAACATCTGCAAAACATCCCAAAATGCTTATCTCAGGTTAGCTTTTGTTTAGCAATTCTATAAACAACCTGTCCTAAAAATAACACGACAAGGAAAGGTCAAATGGAGTACAGCCATCGCGTACCCCAAGATCAATACTACTAAAATACAGAACAATTCAAAACACATCACCTCAGTCTTGCTCCTCTTTATCCATCATCAAACCAACAGAACGTTGATAATCCCATCAGTGCAGAAGACAAAGAATAAGACACAGTAGGCAGTTTTGAGTTATGGAACAAGAAATAACAAAGGCTGGGTTTGAATAAACACATTTTCTTTGAGCTAAAAGATATAGAACGTTCTTTTAATATGATCATATCTCCCTTTTAGCTCCTGTAATTAAAATCTGAATTCAGTTTAATAATGGCACATGAATGCATGCCCGACTCTGTGAGCCTGATCCTGCACTTATCGCTTCCTTGGACAGAAACCCTGTAAGCGAAGCAGACTCAGAAATCAAAATGCAGATCTGGGTTCTGACGGGATCCCTCGTGCTCCTCTGTCCACTTGTCTGTACCCTGATAGGCACCGTTTTATTTGTGGTCATTTTTTCATCTTGCATGAAACTGTTCCAATTTCAGGGACATTTCTTTCTCCAAGTACGTACTCCAGTAAATTAATGTATTATGAGCATTAGGATAAACACAACTGATATCAATAAAAATCTCAGAGAAGCATGAACTGTTACTTTCTGTAAAAAGTGCAATATGTGGAAGGGCCACTCCTAATGCTGTTATCCTCTAAGGTCTTCAATTAAGGCTGTTTGTTTCTCTCCTCTTCAGGCACTAATAAAACTCCGAAAGAAGAAATGAAACGGGCATCCTATTATATTGCAAATACATAACTCTTACGTAAATACCTGTTTGTCTACTAGCTGACATACAATTTTCCGACCACTCTGTAAGCCAATTTGCTGCTATGCCCCATCCATGCTGTGAAGTTCCCCTCTCAGGAGCTACTTTCCTGTCTCCATAGTAACAAATCCACTTAAAAGGGAAGGAATGAATAGGATGATGGACAAAAAATGGGTGACAATGCAGTCAAAATAAGGAGCACATTCAAAAGCTGGAATGACCACAAACACTTCGTTTTGTCAGGCAGACCTGCAGAGCTCATGCACAGGAATGTCCTCATCCCAGGTCAGCAGGAAAATGGTCCGAGAGTTACGCTCTAGTATCCTTTTTCCTCACTATTTTTCACTGTTTTAATCACAGTAACAAGTACTTCTACTGCTCTTAGCACCACCGTATCAAGACGTCATATTGGAATAAGAAATGAAATCATTGCTGCTACCGAGGTCCACATCCACCGCCCTCAAATTTCAAATGCTTGTTGGATAAACAGCACGAATTCTGCAGGAGAATTAATTACAGGCACCACGCATGGATCAAAATACATAACGGAACTTAACGTGTAATAATACTGAAGTGGTAAAAACATTTCCATAAAACATGAGAACAAATTCTGCCTGTCCAGAAAAATAAAACTAAAGAAGCATTATCATAAAGTTTAACGAATCCTAGATACGGCTGCATAAACGGAGCACGTGTTACCCAGCAAAGCACAGCGCTGAGAGATTTTCCCGGCCTCGTGTACCAGCGGCCATTGAGAGCTGCACACCCGTTTGGGTGGGCTGTCGGTACCCTGCACCTCAAGCCATGCTGTTGTCGCGTCTTGTAATAATTTCCCTTCTTTAAAAGATGTCACTAGATAGAGAAATTACTTATATACGGAAAATAAATGCGTCTGTAGATCTCTGCGTGACTCTGGCTTTAATATCTAGTCTTGCAACTCGGTTATGCTATTTTGTGATTCGTGAACCATTTTTCGTGCTTACCAAAACCAGGAGAATGTGGTACAAACAGTGTCCACCCTTAGAACCAGGGATTCAGGAAATATTCTCAAAGCATCCTTTTCTGATCCCTTTTCTTAATGTTTAAGGGAATTTGAGGTAACAGAAGGAGATACTTTCTTATCTACTATATAGACAAGCTGTTTTCTCCTGAACACCAGGATTATCTTAGTATCTGAAGTATTTTTGTTTAACAAGGAAGAAAAAATGTTTTTCCTTGAAGATGTTAAAGTGACATCCAACCAGAGAACCAACTCCTAAGACATTATCTGTGGAAATCCAAGACTTCTTTGAAACCACACTAAGAGAAAAAATACTGCGTTAATCTAAGAGCAGCTGGTTTTGCTCTTGCCTGGCAGACAGACATCTCCTCCCCTGCCACCATTAGCACAGGCAGGTTAACGAGGTCCTGCGCTGCTCTCACTGCCTCCAGCATCACCAGCCGAGCTGCCTTGTCATGCCCAACCTCGCGGTGAACCCCGCCTGTTAAGAAGCAACACCGGCATTCACACCTTTGTGTTGTCAAGGGATGGTTAAGCTGTCTGTACTGTAATCTGAAAACATTCAGGTTAAGGTTTCCAAAGTGAGATTTCATGAGCTTTTAACTGATGGGAATCTGAACGTAAGAGATAATGAACCAAAACAAGCCTGGGGCTCGTGGGGCTGAGCTGGGAGACCAGCCAGGAGCGGAGGGGGATGAACCAAGGAGAAGCCTGAGCTGCCACCGAATCCAGAGCCTGCATTCATAGCAGTAGGAGGAAGCAATAAAATCCCCCCCCAAAATCAAATGAGCTATTTCTTGGAGATTATTGCACTGGTAGCAGGAGCAAGGTGAACACAACATCTCATCTGCCAAACGTAGTGGTAGGGAAGGGAGCAGAGGTGCTCTCCCTGGGGCTGGGAAGTGCCTTGGAATGCCCCCACCGGCCGAGAAACAAGCCAGAAAACCAGGAGGGAAAAATCAGGATTCTCTGTATGGCATCACACAAAGCATTATACTTCTGTATATCAAAACCAGGAGTTAAATTCAAACTAGCCCTTAGGTTGAACAGTAATCGCCGCTATCATAAAAACTTTGTCATTCAGGACATATACTTTAATATTGTCTGTCTCTTTGAAAAGACGCCTTCCCACTCTGCCTTGACTGAAGTTAGTCTCTAAGTATCTGTTCAAGGCTGGGAAGGAAACCGATATTTTACATTTATTGAACTTGTCATTGCAAGGATCACTTATTCTTTGGTTTCTGACAGAAAACACTCCAAATGCAAAACCAGGCAGTATTTAAGGAGAAAGGGAAACGTCAGCTCCCTGGTCCTGACATGCCTCGCTCCCCCGCCTCTGCAGCACGGCAGTGCTCGTAAATCAGCGCTGTCGCTCGCAAGGGTACGAACTGTGCTGTGGGGTTAAATACACTTCTTTCCCCCCTCCCGTAGTAATGAACTTCTTAAGAGTCTTCCCAGACAGAGCACACGACCAAGGAGCCTGCCAAACTCCCCGCCCAGAGAGAGCACTCAAACACGAGCCAAACCTCCTCTTGCTTTTTCAAACCCTCTGCTATTTCCCTCAGGGAAAAAATAGGAAGTGCAAAACAAAACCACAGACCTGGCCCTTACTGGAAAAACAATGCACTTATTATTTTTTCTCTTTTTTCTGGAAGCGGACGGACTGCCATTTACCCACTCTTAATCCTCCACGCTGTAGGAAAAGACTCTCCTATTTGGCCACCATGAAATTGTATGAGCTGACTCGATTTAAAAGTTGAACTGTGTTCTATCTCACGAACAAAAATGCTTAGGATGAGCTAACAGTGTCTATTTCTTCTGCGGCAATATAACCTTTTTGTTGTTTTTATTTGTTTCTTCTTGCTGTTGTTTTATTTTTCTCTTAAAAGAAACTCTACCTTGAGCAGTTCATACACGTTGCGTTTCAGAAAGGCTCACCGTGCAAAGGGTGAAACATCACCTACGCTAATAAAAAGAACTTTGTTGAATAACCCATCAGAACTACTTCCTAAAGAGCCTTCCGTAAGCGAAATAAGCTCTTTGGTTTGGACACCGTGTACCATGCAGACTCTGACAGCTACAAAAGGAATAGTTAAGGTTTTAGTACGTGCGGGTTGCTGAAACACTGGTCCTTCAGAGAGGAAACTGAACTACCAGTGCAACACACACCCCATTCAAACAGCCAAAAAGCCAAAAAAAATTAAAAAGCCGAAAGAGCATCTTTGATATCACCTGAAATAGGGAATATTTGTAGGGAGATAAAGAACAGAACATTTTAAAAGCCTATCTCTATACAGCTACAAATTCCCCAGGCTAGTGCGTATCTGCTCCCACGTGACGCAGCGTTGGGTATCTCGTACCTGATTCAGATGAAAAATTCCCTGTAGTTGTTGGCAACGGCTGCCATCACGACCAAAACACCGGGGACCAAATCAGGAATCTCTAGAAGAGAAAGCATAAGCACCGAACGCAGTGGTTTACCCAGAGCATGCGGAGGCAACACCACAGGCACTGGTGTAGTCATATGTATTTCTGTTTATGTCACTAAAACTGCTGCATTTGATGTTAATTCATTGATTAAATTTTACTTCTGCATACTACAGTCCCAAACGTCGAGCTGTGAGTGGCTGAAGCTTTAGGAGTGAGCAACCACTGCCAGCTCCCGCTGAAGTTAAACGTTAGCATCATCTTATAGGCTATAGGGAGCAAGAGCTTCATCTTAAAATACAACCAAGCAGTGATTTTTTTTTTTTTTTTCTAAGAAAGATGACATGAGGAATCTTCACAGGCACCCCTGAACTGTAAGAAGGGAAGCCTACTTAAATTAGATGGGAGTTTGGAAGCGTGTTTAATTACAATGTTGATAAGAGCTAGTTTTCACCAGAATGAATTAGAGAGATTTTCTGGATCATTTTGTGTTTTTCTCCATGGCTGGCCTATTTTGCTGGTGATTCAAAAGGCTCAGAAACACACACACACACACACACACAAAAAAAGCCCCTTTGCTGCTTTCTCAAAAGCATCTGAAAACAAGATGACACCTCCCAGTGATGTAAGCTAGCTTTGCTAAACCTAGTGGAACTTCCCTGATTTATACCGGCTGAACACATTGCTGTTTATGCTTTGGGAATTTTATCAGAACTTGTAGTTTTCAGAAATTGATTGCTGTTTTCAGCGGTCTAATCCCCGTCAGGTGGTGAGACCCTTCAGCTCCCATTCACATCAGTGAAATCCAGCAGAAGTACTGTCAAAACCAGAGACCAATTGCCTGCAGAAATGCTGGTGTTAGCTAAAATTGATCATAAAATTCTTATTGAATTGCTAAAAGATGCCTAGCTAATCCTTTCAAACTTTATAAATATATTCCCTGCTGAAGAGAGAATCTTTATGTCATTAGTAAATTGGACTACAAATGGGGGAAAGATTTGTTGGTTGCAGATGTGCTTCCAAAAGCCCTTGCTGAAAAAGGTGCTGGAGCAAAGCAGAGCGCCCCAGATGCAGGTACGGGAGAACACAGCGGAGGGGCCGTGCCCAAGGGCAGGACCAACCGGCCCGACAGGATTTCCACCAGATTTCTGTCCAACTCATCCCCCGCTGTGATGGAGATCCCACCACCCCAGATTGCCCCACGCTTGCTGCCAGCACTCTGAAAGTCTGATGCCAGCATGTAAATTAAATAAATATTAAACATTAAAACTATAAATTAAAGGGCTTTGTTAGATTTCTTCGCTTCGCAGCAGCATTTTTCTTCCCAACTGCTCTTCTGAATCTGTTTTCAAAAATTTATAATTTTATGACAGAGTAAAGAGACTCCCTCATTGCTGTAAACCTTTCCATGCTGTTGATTAAAGTGCTCTGGAGCCATCTTGGGCGGCAAGCAAAGGCTCTTGCTGCAAATGTAATTAATTCTCAAACTCCACTGAATTCTCCTACATTTAAAGTACGTCATTACCGTACTCAGATCTTTAGAAGAAAGTTGTACTTGAGTAATACCCAAAACACTTCTTGTGTTTTTTTCAGAATCCATTTCGATAACAACATCAGTCAGTATGAATTTCGGAGTAATGAAGTCAGACGTAGACAGGAATTTTGCAGGGATGGGAAGAAGGAACCGATGCACTCCTTTTCTTTGATACTGAAGGATTTTTCTGGTGTTCTTAAACATGGACATTAAACTTTCTAAAGACACACAGAGCACCTTTCATCACATAAACAGGAAGTGAGAATTTTATAACAGAATTACGTATTGAATTATTTGCGAGTCAAGCTTGCTTGAGGTTATATCGCCTCCCATTTGTCTCTAAAATTACTAACCAAAATAATGGTCTATGATCTTCTACATGCGGTCCCTTCTTACCTTTGCTTTTACACCTTCTCTTCTTACCTTTGCTTTTACACCTTCTCTTCTTACCTTTTTCGCTCTGACCTCTCCAAAGTGAGAGATTTTCAAAGATTTGTTCCTCCAGAATAAACAGAGCAGCCCCCTCCCTCCATTTTATTGTTAAACCTGCAAACTTGAGAACAAAAACCTGAGTGGGTTCTTACCTTTTCACACTTGCACCAGCAGAAGGGCTACGTGTTGCCTTCCACTAAACCAGCGCAATTGCACCAGAAAAAAAAAAAAAAGAGGCTGCTACATACAAATGGGAAAAAAAACCACCAAACCAGAAAGGTTTCTATCTTCTTTTCCATATTCACAAAGAGTTGAAAAGCAGAGAGCATCTGCTGAGCATGTCCTGATGCTGGGCTCTGCTCGGCAGAGAGCACTGGGGGATACTCGCTGTTCCCAGTTCTAATGGGCTACTCTCTGCCAGCTTGAGCATGAATTACAACAGCTTCAAGGCTGCTCTAATTTATTCTGCTATTCGAGGATCCTTGTGGGAATATATTACCTGTGGAAGCTCAGTGATGCCGAGCTGTATCGCGGCTCCTCTCGGCCCAGTACCTAACGAGGTACTTGCATTATTCGCGTTAGGGTTGCTCCAGGGAAGCCCAGGGCCACGCTCTGCTTCGTGCTGTGGGGACACAGCGGTGGGAACCCTCTCCCAGCAAGGGACAAGGAGAAAATGGCCTGGGACCGGTTGCCTGTGGGGTTGCGGCTGTGCAGAAGAGGCTTCCCCCAGCTAAAGTCCTCTTCTGCGAGGAAATCTCTGCTGAGCACTCGTGGGCGCAAGCAGCAGCCAGAAGAACAAAGCAGAAAGCCAAGCAAGCTGGGTTTGCTTTTTTCTGAAAAGAAAAAAAGGAGAAAAGGAACCGCGTTTTCATATTTGGGCAATGCCATAAATTGTAATTATTTGATCTTTACTTGAATGAGGAAACTTGAGGGAAGAAAGTTTCCCTTCCCTCGAATTGGAGGCCAGGCCTAAAACCGCACTGCAGAGACTTGAGGATGATTGCATCTGAAAACTTTCAGGCGCTTATTCAGGCACCAGAAGGGGAATACTTTCTCCTTTGAATACAAAAATCTAGTGGGATTCCTTTGTAATCTATACTTTTCTCTAGGCCTTTTGAAGCTTAACTTTAGGCTGAGTTCAAGTGCGTATCTTTATTTCTGCTTCCTCACAGCAGTTTTACTCTGGGGCTCACTGTTGCTGTGTTTGCTTGGGAAGGAGGATAAAAAACAAAGAGTGAATATCAATGCTTGGCATGACTGCAGTTTGCCGAGAAATGATTTTATTTATTAAAGATGTGAAAATCCCTGCTTCCATTGCACACCTAAATTTTCACTTAAGCCAGATAACTGCAGCCTGAAAGAGGAACAACCAGCGCTTAGGAGAGGCAGAAATGGGTACTTTGGGATCATCAGTATTTTATAATGCAAACTGAGAGAGAATAGAGTCTGAAATATGGCCCTAAAAACTGCTTCATCCATGCAACAGCAGCTTTCCCCATTTGCCTGACAGTTTTAAAGACGCACTTGTTCCAGCAGAAGAAATAACACAGATATTTGTCAGACGAGGTCACTGGCTGTTTTATCCCACAGTTTAGGTTTTACGCTGTACAGTTCAACTTCTGATTTATTCAGAAATCAAAAAAGTTTGTGACAGACGGAAGATGACGACAGACGTGTGCAGTGCTGACCCACAGTACACCATTCGCTTCTCTGATGTGTTCCACTTTGTTCAGACGTTGCCCTCCCGCAAATGCTTCCTTATTTACATCGGTATAAATATACGTTTATTTAGTTGTATTTCATACATGTAACAGCATCACCGTAATATTAATCCATTCTCGTTTTAGTGAAATTAATGTTCTGGAGTGGCTTTTCACTAGTTTTGGATGAGAAAATTCCTATTTTAACTGAATTTACTTAATTTTAATTTTTCCCACTTTAGCTTTAAAAATCCTATTTAGCTCAAAACAAAGAGTTTTGATTTTAGTTTATCGAGTTTGCCAGTTGTAGCAACGTCGCTAGCTAAGCAAGCAGCTACATTGGCAATAAAGCTGGGTTTGAGCCTCACGTCTCTATTGAACAGCCCTTTTTCCTATCTGAGAGCAGATCTTTTGCTACGTGGGCTCCTCACCTCACTTAAGAAACATCTCTCACCGGGCAGATGTAGTTCACACGGCCAACAGCCCACATCCAGCTTCCTGCTGGCTCTCAGCGGGGGGTCAGTAGGAGATTTGGGGGTCATCACTCCCGAAAAGCGGAGGGTTGGGAAGTGTTTTTTTTCCTGCAAGGAGAGCAGAGAAAGAAACCATAAGAACATGTTCCTTAAGCAGCAGCGTCAGCCTGCATCCCCACCGCTGTATCTCAATTGAATGTTAAGGGGAAACAGCAGGAGTAACTCATGCCTGGCAAATCTCTAAAAACAAGTGGGGAATTTATCATAAGAAGCAGCGCTCGTGGTGAAAAGGATGCGGTTTTCTGCGTTTGGCTAGGAAGGGTTCCTAACAAGCTTCGAGAAGATTAAGCCTCCCTCTCCCGTGGATATTTTAACATAGAGATACAGTGTAAGAAGAGGTCTTTCTCGCAAGAAAACACCCCACGCTGCTGATTGAGAAATATTAAGAGGCTTAAATGAACGTTGTCCTCTTGTTGTATCGTGGTATCTCTGCAGCACACAGCGAAAACCACAGAAGGCACCACAGCCTCCAAAATGTTAAAGAAAATAACATTATAGTGCAAGTGAACCACTGTCATGGACAAGTTGTAACAATTTAATACGTTTATTGAAAGCTAAATTTTCCATATTTTCAGCAAGTTCTTGTGCCCTTTGGGATGTATTGTGTAGCTCAAACAACCAGCTACCGTCCCCTCCGGCAATAAAACATTAATAGACTGAAACGCTTCAATTGCGTTACTATGAATGCGATGCAATTTAATTTTACAAGGTGCCATCAATAATACATAAAAAATATTGTAAACCACAACGTGATGATTTTAATTCCTCGAAGCGGGTCTGGAGAAGCAGCAGGTGAAGTGCGGTACTAAGCAGGTGCCAACCACGGTTATTTACTCATGTTAAACTCCACACGCCCAGAGCTGGTCAGCCAGTGCCCGTGCAAACACCTTGCTCTGCCAACCGCCTCCCTGTAGGCACGTTAATTAAATCACAGTCCTCAAAGACTACTTCTGCCTAGCAAGCTACATAAGCCTCTGGTTTTGAAGGTTAATTAAGCGTGCAGGAAATAGGTTGTAAGGAGCGTTGCTTTCAACCAGCGTAACGTTTGCTATTAGGGCATTTGCTGGGGCTTGACAAAGAGGAGATATTTTTCTGTTATCCACACAGGCCCTGATCTCTGGCCTGACGACGTAACGGGAACACATTAGGGGCTTGTCACTGGGGACAGTCACAAGTAGAAAGTGTAAAGAAAAAGAGGTTTTTAGAGACACTTTCACCTCTGGAAGGGTCTGATCCTTGGTGACAGAAGTGGGACAGCAGAGACCTACAGTCAGCAGTGCTCTGAAAATGCATCCTGCGTAACTGCTCTCCCATTTTCCCCATGCCCATGGTTCCCAGGGATGAAATCAGCCTTTTTTGTTCAACCAGGTGAGATGAACCAGGTTGGGTCAACCAGATGTGAGGGACCAGGTTGCACCAGATGTGCAGCCTTTGGCATCCTCTGTGGCTGCAGCCCTCTACAGTGACCCCCTAACTCCTCCTGGGGCCCATTTTGGGACCTATCATGTAAGTCTCATAGTGAAAGGACATTAAACAACATAAGGGAAGGACAAAGATGAGGAGAAGACTTTTACCCAGCATGGGATTGCACTGCGAGATGGATCTCTGTTAGAAAGTGTAAATGTAGAATCTGGCTCTCCCATTCGTGCCTTCATGTCCTCTGAATAGCAGGGTAGCCACTAAGTGTTCAACTATAGACTAACTTTCAGTTTACTTACCTTTTAACTAAAAAGATAAACTATTGGGTACTTATCTAACATATGCATACATAATTAGCATAGAATCTTTATTTCAGCATCTGTAAGAACCAAAACCCAAGCGGCAGCACAAACCTGCTCTGTCATTCAAGTACAATTAAAGCCAATTTTTTTTTATTTAACGTGATGCGAATGCACATCATAAAGCTAATACAACATAAGGCGAGAGATGGGCTTTATCACTGCAAAGCAGAGCCCAGATAACCACCGAGCCTAAATTGCACTACAGCTTCCCAGTACAGTCAGGAGGAGACATTTCTGTGTTGAGACAAGGCCAACATATCCTCCAGTTGTGTATAGCAGCACAAAAATACCTCGCCAGTAAGGCTCACTTCGCTTGCCAAATCAGCATCTTTCCCTGGCATAAAGTTGCCCAAGTGCGTTATTTACAGAAATAGCAGACAGCTCAGCTTCAAGAGGAGCCTTGGGACAGGTCCTCGGGCAATATAAGCAGCCTCCCTGGACTGAAAGCGGTGGGTTTACTCACACTGAAGAATTGGTCTGGAAAGGACATGCCAAATGCTTTTATTCAAAAAGAAAACCTGATACTCACACCTGCAGATCTTTTCAAGCCAACGTGTCCCACACGTAAACACGCTCTCGCGTAGGGGACATGGCAGTCATCAGGCACCTGATAGCTGGCACGGGAGGAAATGACAGCCGGAGGCAAGCAAGACCTAAAAGATGTCAGACGACATCTAAAAGATGTCTTGTACTAAAAGATGTCTTGTACTTGAAACAGCCTTGCATGATGCAGGTATATACATACCACACTTATTTCCATCTAGGAAAGCTTTTAGAAGAAGTACCTGGTCCGAAACATTCTGTGAGAAGTGGATCCAAAGATAAAAGCTCTTCCCACAAGCTTCACCTTTGAACAAGTCTCACGTGGAGACCAAGCTTGGCAGATTTGTGGCTGATGTGCTGGGCTGTGACATCTGAAGTCAGATTGTAACTTGACATGAGAGATCCAATCTGACAGGATGCATCAGCTTAAGATGCAGCAACTGAAGTCTTAAAAATATGTTTTTCTCTTTGCTCTGCAGTTTTGACAAAAGCTCCACTTACAAAAATTGCCCATCAGGTACTCCCTGCCTCGGCTCTTGGCTGACTTCAGCTGGCGGGCTCGGTCACAGAATCCTGGACCATTCTTCGCAAAGAGACACGATGCATTTTTTGACATTTCACAGTGTTTGTTCCTATTTCAATACCCAGATCGCTGACTACATTTTCTTGAGGAAAATACATTCAAATTAAAATATCACCTGTGAAAGTGACAAATCAAAGGTCTTGGAGTGTGATGCAACAGCTCTGTCCCTGCCTTTCACACGGGTTTTATCACTTAGGATGACAGATTTTATCTGTGGATGGCAGCCCCATCCCTGTACCTTTGGCCAGGCTCCTTCCCGCAGTGATGCCACATACCCTGGTCTCACTGAAGCACCAGTGAATCAGATCACCTTCTCCATCCACAACGTATGAACCTGCACAGGACGCATGAAGTACCCTCTTTAAATTAAGCCTATTTTGTAACATCCCTCATGTGCAGCCACTTCCATTCTGTCAATATTCGAAGGAGACTAAACAGACACAGTTTGCATCCCGAAGAGTCAGAGACGTGAGCTCAATCAAAGAGATCTGTACAACAACGCGCAGGCAGTTAAACCCTTTTCCTTCTACAAGCTTAGATCCCCACTGACTTACCCATTAGTATAGTAGGTGTAATTATGTCAAGAGAAAACTAGCTGGCCTAAAAAGAAGGTAAAACCTACTGACAAGCAATTTACAGCAGCTTGCTTATTAGCATCAGAATTTGGGTCGGGAAGCATGGAAGCTCAAGATCTCCTTTTCCACCTGCAGAGCATCCACACCCAGCCCTTTATGGTGGCTCTGACCCCAGGAGATCATTTCTGGGGCTGTTCAGTGACTGCAGCCTTTGGCTGCTCACGTGTAAACACCAGTATTTTGTTAATTCTCAGTACCTAAGGTTGTTTTCATTAGTATGGAAGTGACCAAAATAAAAAATAAAGGCTGCTAGTGAGGATTTCTCTCCACTTTCTTGGTGCAGCTTCAAATATTAACAGAAGCCCAAGAGCAGCTGATGGCGTTGGTTACCCTACGCTGAGGCAGAGTGATTTATAGAGGAAAAGCATCTGAACAGAACAACACTGGCATTGGTCAAGTGTAAAGTGAAAAAAATCATTCACTCAGTGGTGACCAAGTAATTCAACTCAACTACGAGTCATTACAAAACTCTTGACCTCATCTCTTATTTAACTTTCCAAAGGAAGCTTTGATGGCATCCAAGACTGGGTGTGTTTGAACATGACCACAGCCACACCGGCTCTTTCCTTGCTAAACCATGGGAAGCTGGAGAATAGCATCTGTCCCAAACCACCAAATGACATAAAAATCGATCACATACACATCCTTATCATCATGGTTAGAAAATATGCTTGGGTAAACAGTACATGGAGCAGTCTCATCAAATTCAGTGCTAGGATTTCGTGCCTTCAGCTGGTTTTTCCCACCTGTGAAGACCACAAACAGTGTTTCCATGCTAATTCACTTGTGTCTTCATAGGGACAACGAGAGGAGACAGAAAAACATAAAAAGGAGAACAGCTATGGAGGGACTGATCCAACCACCTTCAAAATCATTCTGGGTTTTGAATCAAGGCTTATGTTGGCTTGGGAGATTGGTCCCACATCCTATCCCATCCTGCTCCAAGTTGCTGAGACTGAAAAACGCACCCTTAGAAAGAGCAATTTTAGACCATTACTTTATGTGCTCTGTTGCTCACCTTTTTTTCATATTTCTTTCAAAAATTGTAATTCATATGAATTACAGGAGATAGAGGAGATTTAGAGGATCATTTTTGTTAATGATACACTCATAAACTTAACCTCATATTGATAACTGGTTTTGAGTAGCAACTGTGTTATTTGCAAAAAAAAGTAGAAGCCAATTTATGGAATTAGTAAGTAATTAACCCTCGGGGCATGAGCACTGCTGTAGGCATCAGCCTACCCCGGGCACACCATGAGGAACCCTATCTGCAGGAGATCACAGCGACGGGAAAGGAAAATTGCATGTCCGTCCCCAGAAAATTGAAGACCAATTTGAAAACTCATCATGTGCTTTTAAAGCTATCTGAAAACGTGAAGTGTGCAAGGAGCGCCCGGGGACAAAGCGCTTGTTCGAGCACAGGCTGTACTGCAACACTGCTTGTGCCAGTGGAAATTTATCCACCGTTGGGTCCTTGAGCAGCCCGTGGTGGGAGGACCACCAATCTTTCATTGCTAAACCCTGGTGCAATTGGATATCGGTGTTGGGAGCAGACATTTTGCACCACGCATGGTCAGATCCTCAGCTGGGATGAGCTGTCAGAAGCTCCTTTGAAAGAAGCTCTGATATTTTGCACCCACAGAGATGTTGCTACTCTGGGGACAGACAGCTTTTTTCCCCAAAATTCATATGTCATCACAATAACTGAAGTCAAAATAGAATGTAGGTGTTGAGCAGGCCCACAAAGCACAACCGCCAGCAGATATAACCCAACTTAGCTGGGCTGCTTTCAACATCTCATCAATGTTTGGTCCTGGTGGCATCTGCTGTACTTTGCTCACAAGAATCTCCACAACCCATAATGTAGCTTAAAACCCCAAGCCAACTTCCAATCCACATGAACCATCATGAGAAACATCACCATGTACCAAGAAGCCCATGCAGCAGCTTTGGACAGATTTTGGGGTGAGGTTTTCAGCTTGTGCAAACAGCCACTGCTTCCCTGAAGTCTGTCCCTCCCTACAGTCAACAAGGACACAGCACAGGAAGATATTCTGCATTAACCATGCTTCAGCTTTGTACAAGAAGTTTAGACCCACAAGGCCACCGTGTTTTGCCTTTTCTGCTCAAGGGAGGAACTCTCTGTGGAGGCAGCAGACCCAAGTTCAAAACGCCAAGAGCGGAGAAGACAGCCAGCAGTCCCAAGCCCTGTCAGCATTCATATGTTGTTGTTGTTCTGCTTTACAGTGCAATTGCCAAAATGTAAAAGAAAACATGTTTTCTGCATGAGAAATGTGTTTCTAGCTCAGGCGAGGAAAGAATACTTTTTTTTTTTTAAGGAATAGTTAGAAAATTGGATATTTCTGAAGAATGAGCTCTGTGAATATAAATCAGCCGAGTCCCTGAAGATCTGCAGTTTCCCAAGGAAACCTCTACGAATCTTGCCGAGCACACAGTATGAATAATTCCTAAAACAATTATCGGGTGAAGTAAATAGGTGGCTCAACAATTTCAAGTGCGCGCCTGTGAGGGAGAGGGACTAATTGCAAGGAGACAAACCTGAGCCGGGTGCCACCCCATGAGGTCCAGCAGCATTTCACCAAGCTGTGCCCATCCCGCAGGGACGCGGGCGGCGAGATGTCCCGGCAGCAGACCCCCAGCCTCCCCACCGTCGAGCCCTGGCACTCCCCCAGGCAAAGGCTGCCCTTTGGTTGCATTACATAGCCGTTTTGAGATGCTAATAGTACGTTAAGACGTGCTCAAAATTCACGAGACCTGACACATCATTTAGCACTAAAGACAATGGGCTGTGCCTGCACTTTGTCACCCTGAGAAGGGACCAAAGAAAGGATTCCTCCACGCAAAGCCGGGGGAAGAAGAGATAAGAGGAGCAAGGGCTTCCCTAACGTCTGCCGAGAAGGCTGTAATTTCCTGACCGAGAATCATAAGAGGAATTACTTTCGTATCAAAGATGTGCAGGGGTTTACAAATATTTATGTAAAACCTGCAAAAAATACATGGTACTGCATAAATAAAATATTTTTTTAAACAGTTAAAAAATGACAAATGCTTTGTGACAAGCATGTGGGATTTTTTGGGTTGGTTTTTTGGTTTTTTTGTTTGTTTGTTTGGGTTTTTTTTGGTTTTTTTGTTTGTTTGTTTGTTTGTTTTTTTCCCCCTTATCCTAGAAGCTTTCATGCAGATCTGGCACTGCTGTACCGCACTTGTATAAATCATCGTGAGAGATACTGGAGAGGGAATAAAGGTCCAGGTTAAAGAGCTGTGTTAAATATTTCCCTCCTACTGTGCTCTACAGGTCCTCTCTGCCCCTCTTCTGCCCTCCCAGCAGGTCCTGGCGCACACAATGCTTCTCTACCGACATAAAGGGAGAGAGAAAACATCGCCTCAGCAAGTTCAGCTCTCTTTCAGAAAATAATTTGCTTAATATAAGGCTGAACTGGGAGGGCTTGAGTTGCCTTGTCCTGGTCCGAGCACTCGGAAAGGGTTCTGGGGCCTCTGGGGCAACATTTCTGGGGAACATTCCTCTCCAAAGCTCAGCTCCTGCAAGAGGTCCTGGTTTGAAGGCCAGTTACATGGGCTACTAACAAATCCAACGCACAAGGAATTTAGGCAAGACTCTGCTCTGTGCACATTACCGTTTGTTTGTGCCGCAGAAACAGAGGCATCCAGCAAACCCTTTCCCTTCCGTTTTAAAGAAAAAAAGAAAAAAATACCTTATTTATAATTTTTGCCAAAATATTTGAATGAGACGTAGTGGGTCTGGTCTGGTCTGTTCCCTGGCTGCCTGGGGTCCCCATGATGGGGTGACCGTGCCAAGGGGCTGTCGCAGCCTTTTTAGCCCCCTGTATGGGGAAGAAATACAGGGGAAAAAACCATACTGAAGTGCCCAGCTCCTCTGAAAACAGAGATCTGAATACATGTCTGAACAAAACCCAGGAGTTTCACTTCAGAAGTATCATTAGCAAAACAAGCACACCAGCAAAAGCTCCTGCAATCCCGCGAGACCTTGTCCGGGTGTCCGGCCACTGCCGTGGTCCTGAAGGTACCGGGAGCAGGGGTCTGGGGGGACAATTTGCTGTTGTTCATATAAATATGTATGACTTATGCAAAAGAGTTCTAATCCAAACATCTGTCAGCAGCTCCCAGCACTGAGCTGTGAGAGTGCAAAGGAAGAAAAAATAGTTTTTGTGGTTTTCTCAGAACTAAACAAGACAAGTCATTTTGCTTAAACTCCGTTTTTCAGGCCGCTCTATTTCGACCCACTCACTATCGGCTCTATGCAGGCTGTGTTTTCCTTCTCTCTTGGATTCAGTGTACAGTTAGGTGAGTAATATAATCAATAAATAAAATGGTTATTATCATCTGGGTGTCATTAGGAGGCTTAGAATTACTTTGTGCCACTAGATCTAACTTATCACAGGTCATCTGGGACAGATGTTATTTAAGATATATATTAACTATAATCACATGGGTTAAAATTAAGAGAGGGTATAATGAGCTTCTTAAATCACAGGGAATGTCACTGTGGGAAATATCTGATTTTTTTAAGTAGCCCAGCTGCCTGACTCAGGAGTTCACAATAGTCCACCCAAACACTTCATCCTTCCACATTTCATTACACTCAGCCTTTTGTACATTTTAAAAAAAATATAATCTCTTCTATTCTGCCATTATCAGGACATCATTAAAGCATACAGCTCATTAGGCTGCGTAGTTTCATGTCTATAACAAAGCTATTAGGCAGAAATTGCTATTTCCACAAGTGGTCCCTGCAAGCGTTCTGACTTCTGGGCCAAAGCAGCAGGAGGAGGGTCCGTTTCTGTGGAGGATCAAGGAAAGATCTCTCTTCCGTGGGATCTGTTCCTAACTCTGAGAGGAACAGCAACATGGCACGAGGATGGGACCGGCAATATCAGCCATTGAATCACAAGTAGGGAACTGCCATCTGAAAACACGAGCGATCCGTTGCGTTTTAAAAGCCAGGGCAAGAAAACACAATTTTCTGCAAAAATATATTTAAGACAAATGACATTTTACACGTCAGAACCTAAGAGGGTTAACGGTACCAAATATCATTCTTGATGATGTCTTATTATTTTTTCTACCTCAGTGAAATTCAGTTTACTGGCAGCACAGTCGCACAAGCTGTTTTGCCCACTACCACTAAAAAGAACAGCAACTGTCCGGCTAACGCCGATGGCGGGTTTCCTGAGCAGAAAACGCTGGAGTTACGCTGTAGATGGAAGCTGTGGATGCCCAAAGTTCTTAACATTGGCAGATAAAAATGGAACCTAAGTTCCTTTAATTACTGTATTAATTCCCACATTGCATTCATTGAATCTAGATTAAATTTAATTAGTTTTTACATAAGTGCGACCAAACGAAAGTTGATAATAGATGTGAGAGGCCCACGGAGGAATACAGAGAGAAAAGGAAAACACAGCCAAGGACTATTTGTGAGCAGAAAATCCCTCCTGCGATGGGAGCTGGGGTCGGTGGCCTCCGCAGCATCGCCCCTCTCACCGCAGACACCAGTGCTCATCTCAGCATCAGTCAGAGAGCGGCTTCCTCGGGGTTTTCCCCAAATCCCTTACCCAGCCTCACCTTATTCTTTCACAGTCCTGTGGCCTTACAAAACTTGGCTTTGAAAAGGCACCTCTCCATGTGTGAGGGGAGGGAGGCCAGCAAGGGTGAAGCGAAGCCGTTTTTGCCCTTCGTCCAGCCCATCCGTGCCCTCCCTGGGAAATCGCTGGAGCCGCAAGGTGTCCACTTGGCCAGGACTTTCTGTCTTTGTTCGGGTTAGAGTCACGGACATCTTCTCAGGACTGCTGAGTTACTCCTCGTGGAAGGCAAAGCAAAGAAATAAATGTTTATTGTGGCTTTAATGGCTATTTATTTTATCACAGCCAAGTGCACACTCCCCGGAGGGGTGCGGTGAAGAACACACATCCCTGGTAATGAGTAGCAATCAGGAAAAACAGGTAGCACCATCTATGAGGACTCTCTTTTTAATAAAAATGGGTGGCACTAGAGCTCATAGCGGTCCCCATAGCAATGTCTGGGAGCGCGGTCCCAGGCGTGGGGATGATGCCCCAGCACGGCTCCGAGAACCCCGTGGCTTCGCAGCGTGCCCCTGCCCGGGAGCAGCACCACGAGCAAAGCCCGGGAGAGAGCAGCAGCCAAAGGCAGGACGGCTGTTTGCAAATAAAATAAAACTAGATTTGGGACTCACTTTCCCGGTCCAACGCTCACCAAGTACTCAGCACAGCGGCGGTATTTTTTCTCCCAAAAATCCGTGTGAGCGGGCAGCAAGGCAGAGCACGTTTCGAGTGCGGCTCCGCGAGCGCTGGCGATTAAAAACCTTGGTTAAGTGTGTAAAACAAAGTGCTTCGTTCCTTTTATCTCATTTTAAATTGTTCCAAAGGTTAATTGTTGTTAACATTCGGCTTGTTCACATAAACGCACGCTGTATGTAGGAATTAACTATACGGCAAGCTATATACCTGCTCAGAAGTGTTTGTGAACTCATAATTATTATAATAAAAGCTAAAAATTATTTGCTGGGGTAAGCCAGCAGCACGGGTATTGTTAGCGATCGGAGAGAGGAATCAAAGGAAAAAAGCGCAAATGAAACCCCAGCTAATCCAATTACAGGAGCACATTTTCTCGGCTAAAAATAAGTTAAGTTTCTTCAATTCTTGTATTATGTCACTGTGTACGAGGACCTTTGTGGGAAAATAATGATCATGTATTGAACAATCCCGACCAGATGTACCTAAACTGCTGGGAAACAACAGATCTCAAGGATGTGCACAAGGTCAAAAACACTTTGCAGGTGTTGAAGCAAACAAGAAATACAGAACTGTAACGGACATTTTAGTCACGAGAAGAAAAGCAAAACAGGGTCTTGGCCAAGAACTAAGCACGTGAAGAGAAACCTGCAGGAGAATTAGAAGTAAATAACACGTAGTTACTTGTAAGCCAATCAGTCATGCTTTTAAGTAGAATCTAATTAACATTAACCAATTAGCATTAACCACGTATGATAAGATTTGTTATATTAATCCTTTTCTGTTAGTAATAAAGTGACATTTGCTTGATCATATTGATCGTGTGGCATTGTTCGTGACTTCCGCGTCAACAGACCTCTGTAAGATGCAGCTGTAAGCATGCAAATTTTCTAAAGATTTCCACAGTAACAACTGCCAACAAACTTTTACAGCAGCGGTCATTTTAGAGTCTCTTCATGAAATCTGTTGGCAGAAGCTGTTGGGTATTTTAGCGATTGACTTGGGATTCGTACGAGCACCCCTCAACGACCATCAACCGCCGTGCTGGCAGCAGACCAAAAAAAAAATCCTTCATCAGACAGTGTTGGTGCCCAATCTCAGGAGCTCCTCAGCAGGACCAGAGCCCTGCGTTGATAAATTCAGCAGCAGCAAACTGGATGCATTTATTGCGCGTTCGTTACTAGAAGAACGATATTATATATGATCGTGACCTTTTTGAGATCGACTATTTATTACTAAAAGAGAAGCAGTTGCTACTGCAACACCATAAATTTTCTCGCTTTCCATGCGGGCCGGAGGCGTTGCCCGCGGCCCCGCACACGCTGCTGCGGCGGGCGGCGTGCCCAGCGCATCACTGCTTCGGCACCAGCCGCACTGCCCGGCACAAAGCTCATCGGCAGGGATCACCTGCACATTTACCAGATGTAGCATCCGTCTTAAACCTCTCCCTGTTCTGCTGTAGAAAAATAATAGAAGGTTGAAAGTGTCCTGTCTGAGCTACCTGAGTCTTTGTTTGTTTATTGCTCCCACCCCTCCTTGGAAAAGTCGTTCTCGGCCGCGCTGAGCAGCCCAGCCCCGTGTACAAAGCCATGAAGTCGTCTGCAGCCCGAGAGCCTCTGACTCCAGTTACGGCACGATGGGCTCATTCAGCGAGAGCTGACCTCCCCTGCGTCCAATTTCCCTTTCCTGCTAGTATCTTTTTATTATTATTATTATTTTATTGTTTCTGGAAATCAGAAGCATTTTTAAATTATGACACACTGGATGCCAAGCAACAATTTTTTGGGGAGCTTCTCAGGCAAGGTCTAGGTGAAAGAGGAGAAACACACCGCAGTCTGCACTTGAGAGGACTATATTCTCAACAGACGTGCCAGCAACCGTTCCGCTAAATTCATACAGATATAAGGGCTCCCTGGAAAGAAGAAAACCCTATATTTTCAGGGGTGCTAAGTATCTATGACTTTCATTTCACTTGTGCCATGGGAAATGGACACCACTAAAAGGCAGACTCAGGTGGCTACGCACAGATCTGATGTGCTAAGTGTAGCCACGCGTCTGCATAGCTGAAGACGTGACTAATTTTTGGCAGAAACACCAGAGATTTGTTATAAAAAACAAAGCTATCGCATTAGTTAATTAGCTTCTGGTACCGAAAGCTCGTTCCCAGGACGACTGCATTCGCAGTAAATCCCTTCCTGACTCACGGCAGTGTATGTAACAGCAGACGATTCAATCATGACAGCAGAAACCCGATGTGCCCAGCGCTCAAATCTGTTCAGACATCAGCCTTTAGCGGTGGGACAGCCTTGGAAGCTGAGCTAGGAAAAGATGGGTTACGTTACAGGACATGGAAGATCTGCCACCCACCAGTGGAAAATAATCTTTGTAAAACAAAGATGGAAGGACTTAATGAATCCATAACTGAATCTCATCACAGCACTGTTACAATGGGACTTATCAAAGTTTGCCATCAGCTACACACTACTGTCTGAGCCTTCTTCCTTTTTAGTTTAAAGGATAAAGTGATTTTTTTTTCTTTCCCCCTGTTGCTGATGTGGTGGAGGAAGCAACCAAACCCGATACTGCAAACGGGGAGCTCATCGGAAGGGGCTGGGCATCCCCTGGGCCACGCTGGGCTGGGTGCTCTTCCAGCAAATGCAACAGGAGGGCAGGATTTGTTGGACTGCAGCTACACAAGGCTGGCAACGAGGGGCAAAAAAGGAAAAACCTTGTCTGCCAGGAGATTGGAGGCAATCTGAAAGGGCAAGTATGAACCTTTCCTTCACAAGTTGCGTTCATTGGCCATACATTTCCAGACACATAAAATAGCCTCTGTTCCTGCTGTCCTAAGAGGGTAAAATATTTTATAAACAAGCAGGACTCTGTCAAAGAAATACCAAGTTATAACATAACTTTCTCCTGAGAGAAATAACCTAACAAAGGCTTTAATTTTGCCTAAACAGCACGCAAAAGTTGCCCAGAGTTGCAGTTTACAACAGGACAAAGGATGAGGATGGTGAAACTATAGACACAGAGCACAGGTTCTTGCTAAATAAACCCCTTACACCTAACTTTGTACTATTGCTACATAACAATATTTCATAGAGTCACAGAAGGGTTTGGGTTGGAAGGGACCTTAAAGATCATCTAGTTCCAACCCCCCTGCCATGGGCAGGGACACCTTCCACTAGACCAGGTTGCTCAAAGCCCCGTCCAACCTGGCCTTGAACACTTCCAGGGATGGGGCATCCACAGCTTCTCTGGGCAACCTGTGCCAGTGCCTCACCACCCTCACAGTGAAGAATTTCTTCCTTATATCTAATCTCAATCTACCCCCTTTCAGTTTAAAGCCATTACCCCTTGTCCTATCACACCATGCCCTTGGAAAAAGTCCCTCGCAGCTTTCGTGCAGGCCCCTTCAGGTACTGGAAGGCCGCACTAAGGTCTCCCCGGGGCCTTCTGTTCTCCAGGCTGAACAGCCCCAACTCTCTCAGCCTGTCCTTGTAGCAGAGGGGCTCCAGCCCTCGGATCATCTTCATGGCCTCCTCTGGACTCACTCCAACAGGTCCACATCCTTCTTGTGTTGGGGGCCCCAGAGCTGGACGCAGTACTAGTTGTTGTTAATAACGTGGTATATTGTAACAGCAGAGAAGACACTCAAATCTATGCCATAAAGGACAACGGCAAACTCTAGCCTGATATGTCTAAGATGGGAGTCGATGGCACTGCTGCCCTATGGTCCAGCCCTTCCCCTGCCTCACTGGGGGTCAGGGGACCTCCATCATGCTGGCGCACACCCCATGTCCACCAGGGGATGCAATGAACTTCAAAGACACATTCACAGGCTCCCTGGGGCTCACAGGTTGTACCCCGTTTTGGGTTGCCACTCTATGGCCAACCCTACCCGGCTGCCCAGAGTTTAAATTGAGAGAGTAAATCCTTCTCATTTATTTTAGAGACTTTTAAGCTGGTATTCTTCATCGCCTTGCCTGCTCTCCTGCCTCATAAAGTAGAATAAAACAAAATCTCTAAGGGCCTCCTTGGAGCTCCTGTTTCAATAGCGGAGCTACTGCTGGGAATAATCCTGTCATTGTTTTTTCGGGCTTTTGTTGGTCGATATGACACACTACCAGCTTGGGATTTGAGACGGGGGATTTTTTCCCTCCATCTGAAGAGGAGGTAAGGCGTCTATTCTGAAAACAATGCTCACAACTGTTGTGGTAGGCATTTTCGGAAGGGAAGGTTCTGCATTTTATTCCAGACACAGTCACTTTGATTTCACCTTAAAGTCCCCCAGAAGTGTGTCCTGCTCCTGAGTAGGACAAACTAGACAGTGCAGAGCCAAGACCTGGTCCAGGAGGGTATTTCTGACTCAACAGAGAGAATTTAGTAGCTATTCTTTTTAAATAGGAGAGATGGTGGCAATACGCCTGTTTTGTTTTGCTTCCCATTCAACGCTCCATCCTACAAGGACTTCAGCGCATGTTTATCTCTGCAAATATCCTCAGAGACCGCAGTAGTACAAAAACCCTGTTTGTTTACTGGGGCAGGGGAGGCGCTCACAGGCGTTAGGATGCAAATAATCTACACGTATATAACCTTTCTGAAATGAATTTGTTTTCTCTGAGATTTACATTGCCATCCTTGGTAGCGGAATAACATTACAATATGCAAGTAGTCCAACAAAGTCATTCACTTCACCTGCTCGGCCACCTCCTTTGCCACTGCGAACTTGCAGAGAAAACAAACAAACAAAATAAAGAATAACAAAAAAAATTCCCAAACCGCTTACAAGTCTTAAAATTCACAGTACTTTGAGCTCATAGCGAGGTCAGAGTACCTGCACGTGGGAAAGTTTCCACTGCCTTCATTTCCAAGAGGCATCTGGAAGTGCTCCGGGACTGCCCCTCACCCTGCTGGCACGCACAGCTCCTGTGCCCACAAGGACGTCAACCGCAGCCTTCGACCGACGGGCAAAGAAAAATCTCTGCTTTTTGTCACTGTGAATAATCTGGGTAATGAGAAAACTCAATTACTCATGGTTTTAAGGAATGAGATGTTGCGGGACTTTAACAGTGCTTCAAGGACTGTTTACATTGCTGCCCAACACTGCTAAAACGGCGTTGCCTTATTACCCGCATGGATTCTTCCTTTTAAATCCATATCAAGCTTTCATAGCTGCAGTGGTTATTTATGAATCCCAATGTTATTAATCAATATTTCTTCCTCACTGAAAAATAGGATCAGCAAATTTAGCAACCTGTGAGACTCGTTTAAGACCGTTGTCTCACATCCCAACAGTGCCTATTTTGATAGATGAACTTTCTGCCTTCCCACTCACCCTCTCTCAGCTTGCTAAACTGCTTCCCGCTCATGAAAAACCTTTCAGCTCATTTATAAGCAAAAAAGGGTATTCCCTTCACCATGGTAAGACAACCCGTCATTTGGTCAGGCACTGTGCAATGCCCAAATCCCTCAGGCTGAAACCCCAGCCCCACCATGGCAGCGGTGGCTTCACTGGTTTCTGGATTCCCCCTGGAGTGTTGTACCTAATATGCGCACAGTGAAGGCTGCAGGTTGTTCACACAGGGTTACTATTTGTAGACCAGGGAAATGCTGCGGCGTGGAGCACGGTGCTGCTTGATTTTCAGCGGAGTGTTGCCTGCACGTACGGTGCCTTACAGCCGAGCTGCCCAGCGCCGGCGGGGGTATCCCATAAACTTGGTGTGCGGAGCAAACAGGGAAAACTGACACTGATGCTGCAGGTCAGGAGTGGTTTATCTTTTCCTTTTGCATCTCCAGTGCTATTTTTAAAATAAGAGGAAGTGTCTTTTTCCTAAAAAAAAAAAACCCACACCTTTCATAACCATTTCTCTCCATCCCTGTGTAACGCTACAAAGGATTCATAAGGTTATAATCTTTGAACAGATTATATTATTGAAAGCCTTTGATATTAAAATTGAGTGCTGTAAGTAGTTAGTTCCTGGGCATTTAAGAACAAAGACCATCCCTGTGCGGTGACGTTTTGAGAACAGAATTGAGCTGATGTTCCTCGACAGCTCGTGCTCAGGCTGATGCTCAAAGAGCATTTCAGACTTATTTACTGGGGGAGGTTTTGAATGATTTGCATTTCATCAATTATTTATTTCTCTTTTGGGAATTACCAGAGAAATACCAGACCCTTGTAACTTGTTATAGGGCACTTGGGAATTCCATGCCTCTGTGTGTAAGAGAAGCAGCTAGGGACTGCCTGGTCTGGACGGAGCCCTGGGCTACCAACGGGTGCAGCAGGAGTTTTGTTATCTATAACTTGTGCTGCTGCTTGGTCACTATTCACATCCTAAGCAGTAAAATAGAGTTCATCCAACCTAATGTCTTGGACCCTTCTGAAGAAAACAGAGAATGAACATATCAGACTCTGCAGCTCTGCCATGACACTTACTGCTTCGTGCTGTCCCCACAAATCGCTCATAATACTTAGCACTTAAAAAATATGAACATTCAGTGATTAATCCTCCCAAAGACTCCGGGAGATCTGTAAATAGATATCAGCTTCCCTATCTACAGAGAGTGAAGCTGCGATAGCAAGGATTAGACAATAAGCGGACCCAGTGGCCAGACCGATGCCCTGCTTTATTTACTAATTCTTATCGTCTGTGCTCTGTCTAAGATTTAGGTTGATGACAATATTTTAAGCCTTATTTCAAAAGGCAGGTAGAAAGCCGTGGAACAGCTATTGCTATCACCGGAGTGGGCATTAACTTCTCCTCTCGGTAGCCTGATAAATGGCTGAAGGGCAGCTGGGAGCACGACGAGGGCAGCGGAGGTAACCGGCTTCGGCAGCGCGGTCCTGAGCCCAGTGCCGGGGCTAACTCCGGCATGTCCAGGCACCTCCACGCTGCAGGGCTGACAGAAATGCATCTTAAAGCATTCTTGGGTGATATCTATCAAACACAACGACTAAACCTGCTCTACTTAAAAGCTGGGACGCAGCACTTTTCATGTACCCTGCGACTGTCTCCTCTCCTGCTGCTGCCCACTCTGGAACGAAGCAGCACACGACAGCGTGTCATTTTTCCGCCTTCTAAGCACCACCACCCTGACATTTTGGGGGAAATGGCTGTAGCCAGCACACCTCTGGGCACTCAGCAAAGGCCAGGCTCAGTGCAGACTGGGATGACCAAAAGCCATCTCCTCCCCGAGAGGCAGGAGCTGCTGAGCTGCTGCCTGACGGCTTCTCCCCCAGGCAGAGCGGCTCCTGGCTCTCTTCTCCTGCCGAAATCCCAGTCTGGGAAATGCTAGAGGCTGGTGCCTCTCACAGGCAGGAGTTGTTGGCATCCAGGGTGCTCTGCTCGCAGACCTGCCATTGCCTCTGTCACAGCCTTTCTCCTCGCACCCTGACTTTGTGCTCTCCCCAGTAAAAGATGGCTCTGCTTTCCCAGTGCCCACCGAGCCCCGAATGTGGCAAAAGGGCTGTTGTGGCTTAACCCCAGTCGACAACCAAGCACCACGCAGCCGCTCGCTCACCCTCCCCCCTGGTGGGAGGGGGGAGAGAATCGGAAGGGTAAAAGTAAGAAAACTCATGGATTAAGAACAGTTTAATAATTGCAATAATAATAATAATAATAATAATAATAATAATATTGTGAAAAGGAAAACAACAAGAAGAGGAACAAAAGCCAGAGGAAAAAAAAACCCAAGTGATGCAACCACTCACCACCTGCAGACCGATGCCCAGCCAGTCCCCCAGCAGTGATCGCTGCCCCCCAGCCAACTCCCCCAGTTCCTATCCTGAGCATGATGTCCTATGGCATGGAATATCCCTTTGGCCAGGCTGGGTCAGCTCTCCTGGCTGTGCCCCCTCCCAGCTCCTTGTGCACCTGGCAGAGCACGGGAAGCTGGAAAGTCCTTGACCAGTGTAAGCACTGCTCAGCAACAACTAAACCATCAGTGTGTTATCAGCATTATCCTCGTCCTAAATCCAAACCACAGCACTGTGCCAGCTACTAGGAAGAAAATTAACTCTCTCCCAGCCAAAACCAGGACAAGGGTCTAATGTGGAATACTCTGAATGCATCCACTACTTCCGTGCACGGGTTTTTGTTCCCTCCTGTGAGAGCACAGATATCCTCATTCCTGCTTCTGAAGACCTACAGTACAACCCGTTTTGAACCAGCTGCCACAGAAGCAAGATTCCCATCTGCCATTTCCCATAACAAACATCCAAGCCTCCTTATGGGCCTTTGTAAGCGTGCATTGCGTAAATATATATGTGTTTATACAAGTGCACAACCACAACAAATTGGCAAAACCTAATTTGCTCCCCAGTCATGACAAGCCAGTTGCCAAGTTTCAGCCTGTAGTGTTTTCTACACGGCCAGCTGCACGCCTGTAACAACGGTGCTTTGTAAGAGACGGCCAAGAATTACTTAACCAAAGCTTCGTGGAAATGTAGGCGCTGTGATATTATACACAAATAGCATATTTTTCTTTCTCAGATTATAATGTTTGGCATAGCTGCACGTAACATACCATACATACATTAAGATCATTCATATAGCAGTTTCTTCAGGATAATCCCCAGAAGATGAGATAAATTATATGATTTCCATGTGCGGGATCTAAACCAAATTCTTTTGATTAATCATAAGCCATTAGTGGTAATGGTAATGAGTATGCCACTAAGCATACTATAAAATATGTAAAGCCTGAATGACTCTCAATAGATCTCAGCAAGTGCCTCATTTAACCTTCACAGCTCATGAAAAACTGTTCGAACTTCTTCGGTTTAGACATGAAAACTATTGATTGTTTACAGCATCGCATGACCTTTTCTGACAAGTGGGAAAAATTATGAGATATTAGGTTGTAATTCAATCATGCAATATGCTCTAAATTATGTTGGGTTTCAGAATGCTGACGTTGTTTCTGCACATTTATTTTAGCTTTGAGTCTCATCTAAGTCTTCGGAGAAGATATGTATGAAACTGTTGCAAAATGCAGTGCTCCTTGAATGGCCCTGAGTACAGATAAACTATTAATATCTGTAAGGCGTCAGATCTGAAAAGTTACTCTTAACTATAACAAATAGCAAGTAATATTAAAAACGTCAACTAAATGAGACGTAGCAGTTAAATATAAAACAGATTGCGTATCACATGAACCAAGATCCTGTTTTACAAAACCTGTGCAAAGACATACCCAGACTCGAACCACTACTGCTGTCTAACCACTACAATGTCTAGCTAAGATAAAGTCTTCTTAGCCTAACAGCATCTGTAATGGTCCACTTTGACCCATTATCCTGAACCTGAGCCTCAAATGAAATCTTTCCTTCGCTGCTGATCACACCACACACAGGGCTTCAAGAGTTAAAAATATGCGAATATGTGACAGCAACTTTTCCTCTCCTATGGGACCTCATTTATCTTCCTCCTAATCATATTTTCACTGTTTATTTTACTTCAAAGTCTTCTACCCTTTCATCATCAGAACGATGTCTCCAACGACAGGGAATTATTGTATCTTATTATAGACCTGTAATTACAAGCGATAAGTGACCACTGAAACGGGTCTTTGGGAGCGCGATGTTAAAGGAACATCTAGAAACTGGGTTATGTTAGAAAAATATTTTGTTATGTACTCTTTCAGTGGTGGATGACTCTGTAGTTCCTACACATGACAGAGATGTTGCTGATGGTTATCTGTGATTTTTCTGAAAGATAGACCATTCCCCCCCTATACCAGCAGAATACTTTTACTAGCAGTAGATGACATCTCTGCTAATGCTAGCAGATGCAAGAGAGAAAAGCCACATGAAAAGGTCTTACCTTCACTAATTGCTTTGGTCTCAAACAGGTCAGTACATTTTGCAGAACTCCAGCTCACCCCAGGCTCCCCTGGCAGGCATCCCACCAGAGATCACTTCCCATTTCATATATTATGCTCAGCCCATTTCAAGTGTTATGACAATTGTTTGCAAATAATAAGATTTAAGAATTTACAACGTGTAAAAAGATTTTAATATGCCCATTTCAGTGAAGGAAGCTCATCCTACCTTAAAAGACTGCAGAGAGGAGGCAGGTTTTGCTCTGCTTTGTCAGACCTCTAGCTCTCCATCCGGGATTTTTTCCAAACCAATACCTATTGAATCAAACTTTGTCTTTCCATAAGTGACTCTAACGCTCAAACCGAAGTAGAAATGATAAAATATATGCATACAGTTGAACGTAAATCATGGTAAAAGTTGGGATTTGAGGCATTCAGGTGACTCATCGGAGCAGCAGTCTTTCGCAAGGAATGATGAGCAATATGCATCTTCAGGGCTGTTTTGAGTTGGCACGTTCCCATCCACGCGTAGGGCTGTTAGTGCGATAGCTCTGCTGGATATACCTAAGAATAGGACTGGAACCATTCTTCTGTAATGGACATTAGAGGTTTCGGTCTGCTGTAAAACAGTAATGGCTTTGGTCTGTAAAAGAGCTGAATATAGACAGGTTTTTTACAGCTGATTGTTTAACAGTAATTGGTCCCTGTCATTCTCACCCATTTCAGGCATTGAGATTCCTGAGCACCCTGCTGCATAATTCAGGGCTGATTTATAGGAAGAAGGACAAAACATTACCAGTCTCAGCAGAAACATACTTCCACTTGAACTGGAAAGTTCAAATTTGCTGGAAAGAGGTCATTCGAGTTTGTATTACTGTGCTCCGTGCCCTCAGATTCAGCCTGCTCTTCCGAGAGGGCAGGTCTTTGAGGGATTTCACTGTAAAATATTGAGAGGACCTCAAGCCGCTGCGAGGAGCACAGGCTTAATAAGAACCAGCCATGCCTCCACATTGTTCAAACCCCCTGTACCAGGTCCTCTGAGGAACTGGAATGAGCATGGGTTTTAAAAAACGACTGTGTAAGTTAATTTTACCTAAAAAACAACAACCGTCTGCCATCGGGCACAAGTTTCAAGGGAAGTTCTATATAGCGACATTTCTGACAACGACTATTTGGTAAGTCACCGAGCTGCTGAGAAACTAATTTAGGGATGTCTTAGCTTCAGAGACTTCGCACTGAGAAAGGAAGCATCTAAACCATGTGCATAATCACCTTTTATACATATTTTTTGCTGAAAAATTAGGCAAAAGACATGGAAATGCACATCAGCCAAGCAACTCAAAAGAACACGGGATTGAATGTGTACTTAAAACCGACTGGTGACAATTTAACCATTTCCTTATAAAGACTAGGCAGTCATCTGGAAAGGCATCAGCCTTGCATAGCTTTGATCCATGACATAAGACATCATCATCAGAATGTCACCCAAAATAGGTTACAGTCGAGTACTGGGAAAGCATTAGAGTTGGTAACGGATGGATTTGACCCGAGAGTCAATTAAGGCATAGGGTGATTGGCTCTTCGATGGCAAGTAAGTTCCCTTTACTTTCTTAATCTGCTCTTAACTCAAAGGCACATAAAATATTCCAGTACAACTCAAGTCAGCACAGCTTGTTGCGTTTCAGAAAAGTGAGTTCAGTTTCGGTAAAAACAAAAATAATACAACTCACTAAGTTGAAATACACACGGGAGGGGCTGGTAAAGGGGTCATTTACAGCTGCTTGGGGTAATTACTCCGCAGGTATCGAATTCTGGTGTTTCTAAAGGCATATACATCTGTCACCTTCTCCTGAAGGCAAAAAGAAGCTAAAAATGCTGAAATGGAGACATCTCTAAGGTAATAAAAAATAAGTTTATAGGCAGAAGTTATCATTTCTGCTTCATATTTTGATTTTCAGTATCCCAAGTCTGGATACACACTCAGAAGCACCAAGAAGTGATGCAATGAAACGTTGCCTGTGTAAAACTCCTAGATCTCCTCAACCCTTTTTTTTTTTTCCTCTTTTTTTCTTTTTTTTTCCTGGGGTGAGGGGAAGGTATACTCAGGTCTGATTGCTTTAAAACAAAGAAATCAAACCCCTGAACTATCGATCCACTGTCATGTTAAAGGTTATCACATTTACCACCAGGGATGCACAACCAAGCAATCAATTTCCTAATTAACAAAAGGTGCAGTGTATTTCTGCCATCAGATTCAGGTAGTTTAAGAAGCTAATCACAGCCCAATTAAAAGTTACTTCTCTTGGCTGGGAGTGATTGGGTGAACACATCTAATCCATTTAAAAATAAAGCCAAGCCATACCATTTGAACAAACGCTAAAAAGTCGTGATGGATATGTAAGGCAATAAGCAGCATATGGGACCATCAGGAGGGTGCTCCCCCTGATTATCACCATCTGTAATGGCTTTAAGTGAATTTCCAGTGCAGTGCAAAGGTCTGAGCCATTTAATTGTAAAAGATGGGTAACGGATAGGCACTGAGATTGTGGAGGACACCAAGACTGTGAAGAGAACGAAATCATCAGTAGGTTGAGACTAAGCCAGTCCCACTCCAGCTTGGCCATCTCCAACTTTTATACTAAAACTGTGGATGTGAAATAAAGAGCAGAAATAAAGGAGACAGAGGTACAGAAAAGGGAAGAGAGGATCGATCCTATTCCTAGTAAAGGCGAAAGGTACTTCAGTTTTGGTTGGTACTAAATGCAAAGTATTTGGAGGAAAGGAACGGAGAGAGTCAGAAAAGATGGAAAAGATCTGAGAAAACAAGAAACTATGTGAAAAAAAGAGAGAAATGGAAAAGAAAGGCAGCAAGTTCTTGCCCACCCTGGCACCTTGTGTATGGCTTCGCCTTTGGAAGACATAAGAGGTACAGAAAAGTTTCATTTTCTAACAAGAACTTTCACTGGCAGGACCCAACTCTGCCACGTGGTCCATACTGGTGTAGGGCAGGCATCCGACTCCCTACACGTTTGTGAAAAGCCTTTGGTTGAGAGACACAACATCGTCTTCTGCTTTTCATGCTGCCAGTAAACCATCAAAAAATTCTTTCTGTCAGTGCAATCGATGTTTTCGCCTCTGTGCAGCAGCCTCCTTTATTGTTCCACACCCATCTTGCAGGGAGCACTGCAGAAAGCTCTCGGAAACATGAGCAGAAGTGAGGAGAAGAGACTTCTTTCCAGGTCTGTATTCTGCGGTAGCCGATGGGACACTGACTCGTGGAACCACCAAAAATGGAGACTCCCGTGGCATGGGGGAAAAACAAGCGTGGGGAGTGACGCAGCCCCAGGGGCCAACTCCCAGCTACTTATTCCCCCGTGACTCTCCTTCCACTGGCGATTAGCTGCAGACCAGGGCTTTTTGTGTCAGCTCTGAGCCAAAAACGGTGGCGCGGGAGAGCCAGAGGATCAGAGTGTGGCATAGCCAAAACGGCAGAGATTGGTTCTCCACAAGCATTTGCCAAGGACGGGGCTCTGGGCACAACCAGAACAACAAGGAACAAAACACAAACTGGACTGGCACCTAAAAATGCACATTACAAGATTTTTTTTTTTTTTCCCTTAAAAAAATTAACTTCAATGCTTTCCACACCGATGAACAGGGATCTAACGCTCGCTCCATTTGCTTTACCCTGTACTCACAGCCTCCCTCTTTACTTAAATACATCTACCATGTCTACATCGTCACTGCAAACAGACAAGCCTCGCAGAAATGCTCAGAAGTGAAAGGCATTTTGCTGTACTAAATAGATATTTTCTGCTGACAGTGACATCCTATTCGTATGCGGAGTGAAACACTAAAGTAATAGCCATATCTGAATTTCTTGCAGGCAAAAAGTCTGATGGATACCTTTAACATAAATGGTTTCAATATTTTTAAAACACTACAGAATACGAGGACAAGTGTCTGAAGCTAGAATGCATTTTATGAAAAATTCAGAAATCGCTGGAAAAAAAGTAAAAGCATTACAAATTGTTGTCTACCTGGGGATATTTTTTCTAAGGCCTGAAAACAAAACAAAACAAAAAGTTGTTATAAGTTATAAAAGTTATAAAACTTTTAATAGTATTTAATAATATATAATTGAAGATAAAATGGCAAAAATCATTTTAAATATCCCTTGCTTCGATTCTTCTATGGGAAATGGAAAAATATCCATATATCATTTTCTGCTAGGTAGGTAAATAACAGCAGCGTGATGCATCGCCCAAGTTCCTCCGAAGATTGCTGCCCTGGCTTCGGAGCAACTCGAACATTTGCCAAGCCCACGGCAACCCGCACTGCGTTTTGCTTCCCAGGGGTATTGATCTGCGTGCATGCAATGGTGGGCCGGGAAGAATATGATTTCAGTAACCAAAGTTACCTAGTTTAGCTCTCTCCAAAATTCAATATCAGCAAATTGCAGCTGTTGCCCTTGGCAACTTGGGAAATTCAGACATTAGCCCCCCCTTCCTCACGCTGGGAGGTTATGGCGACGGCGACCCGCAGCCAACAGCGCGGCACCGCAGAAGTCGCGCGCTGCAGAGCAGGTACGCTGCTGCCTCAGCTGTTTTTGTCACCACGCCTTCTGAACATCTCCTAAATAAAACAGAAAATGAAGCAGTTTTGGGTTAGCTAAAAGACTGAAATGACCAATTCTCCAGAAAAGGAAACATAATCCTGGTGAATAAAAAAAAAAAAAAAAAAAAAAAATCTTTAAAGCATATTTTTCTCCCACCTGCAGAAGGGACTACCTATGTTCCCAAAATCATTCCTCCATACCCTAACTGAAGCATCCTTCTTAAAGAGGAAACAATTCCAGAGCAGAGAATGGCTGCAGAAAACTAACTTTAAAAAAATTGAAGTCAGACATCCAGTATATGTGAGAAAAATGGAAAGTGCTGAGTTTCTGACAGGCTTCTGAAAAACACTTTAAGACACTCTTTAGATAATATATATTATGGCCATAATGACACATATATATGTTTATGCATATATAAATAAAACTTACAGCGTATTTTCCATACGAGCAGTTCACATACTTTTAATGAATTCTACAGACTGCACAAGCTGCGCATCGAGATCATTGTTCCCACTGCATCTCTTACAGCTGTTCCTGCTGTGAAATGGAACATTTCATAGCCCAGGAGAAAACCGGTCCCTCTTTCCAGAGACAGAACCACTGTGCTATGCACCTCAAGGCCACGGAAGACTGAGGTAAGTGCAACGAGAGCAGTGAGGACTTCTGACAAGGCTGTGAACGGTTTGCTCCTACAGCTTGCTCTCAGTTACTAAAAGCACACTTTCAGGAGCAGGGTATCTCTTCAGCTCATTTCTTGAAGACAAAATACTCATGACTCAACGCCCTGAGCCATGGCTTAGACTTTCCTTAAGCTCAGCTTTACGGTGCAGCTGAGCCAATCCATCTGGAGGCCACCAGCACTGGTGCTTATCTGATCCCACCACCACCTGGTTCAGAAAAAATTGCCCTCCAAAACCAGCAGATTTTTTTTTGCCAGTTTAGCTCCTTGAATTAGATCCTCGGGTCGTCAGACAAATTGTAGCACTGTCGCAAGGCAAGAAATGGATGCTGCAGCTGTCGACAGAGAAGGACTCTCCCTCTTGGCCACAGCTAACGTCTAGAGAGGCTTAACTACACCAAGAAATTGAGCTTTTGGAAGTCGTCCTTCCAAACCCAATCAACTCTCACAACAGCAGATGCACTTCTTGCTCTTATTTTCACAGCGCCGCTGACATAACTTGCTGCTCAGTGGCTAAGGACATCAGCTACTCCATTGACAGAGCAGAATAAATCCCGAGGTGGGGAATTAAGTAGGATTGCATAGCCTTAGTGTCAGAGAAGCTTTGTCATTACGAGGATTTTCCGTTAGTTCAGTGACAATGGACTCTCTCAACCTTCACTAAGAAATCATAATGCAAATTTTATCACTGAAGTGAGTCTGGAGTTATGAAAAAGTATACTTTTCTAGCCAACTATAATTAGTGACATCTTAGGCAACAGTAAATAAACCCCCTATAAGTAAATAAATTAACATCCTTTCATAGCTGTAACGCAGACCCGCAGTTTAGGATTAGTGCTTCTTTATTTAGGGTCTCTTCCAAAATCCTCTGAAGCCAACGGGACCTTTACCTTAACTTCAGAAGGCTCTATCCACTTATCTTGAACAGAGCAAGAAAACGCAAATCAAAGAAATAGTCAGAGTTTTAACGTACTCACGTGAAACGCAGGAAGTGCACAGCATCTTTTTTAACTTCTGATGTTGTGGCATTATGTTTAATGAACAGGAATCATACTTAGCAGAGAGACTACATCAGAGATTCACCAGCAGAACTACTTGGGAAAGAGAAAATCATTCCACTTATATTATTTTAATATTTCATTAGCATTCTTAACAGAATCTCCCTCACATGGAAAATAAAAGTAGCCTCAATTCAACACAAATTATGTGCAAAAAATCTGCCCCAAAGCAGTTTCGGCAGAGATTTAGAATTTCTCTGACTGTAGACCCTTGATATTCACTCCCTTTGCTTTGAAATGATACTCATAACTACTTTTTAAAACGTATTTTGTTACAACAGACTTCGATGACACAAAATTCTTTGGGTTTACACCTGAACAAGCCAACAAAACCAGATACTTAAATAACATTTTGGATAACTGTGCTTGACCTCACTAAGGAAACCATAGTATATCCCAGGTCACACGCTTCACCTTCATTAGGAAAATGATCTCATGGGGTCTTTGTTTGGTCATTATTGCAAAGTAGAGCTGGGGAGGAAAGGAAAGGAGAGCGCCTTTCAGTGGCATCGCTTGCACAGAGCAGCCAAGGCACCAACTTTATTTCGAAGATGGCCCAACGGAGCATCCTTTAATGAACGGTGACAGTTCTGCTCTACGAGAAACCCAGCTCAGCACCCTTACAGGCAGCAGCTGTGCCAGAGCCCACAAAAAAATAAAACTGGTTCAAGAAGCAGAAGAGAAAAGTGAATGCTAATTATTAATCAGCAGAACTTCAGGCGATTCTGTAACTATCAATGGAAAGCTCAGACAGATACATGACAAAATCAGGCAGAGGGGGAGACAGAATGACAGGATGCAGGGCTAAACTTGACAAAAGTATCGTTTCGGTCTCCAGGGAAATTATACCTTTCATGTCCATTTACATTTGATGTAACAGGAAAGTACAATAAAGAAGAATAATGATTCAGTCCCACTAAAGGAACTCAATGTGACGTGCCTTCTGCTTCTAGGCATCCGTTCCACAATTATTTTAAATCTCTGGCATCTGTGTGGCACAGATGAAGTATATGAACATTGAAAATTAATGTGTGGAAAACCATGAACCTATTTGCTTTCTTTCAGTTCACTTCTGCACTTAAACCCTTGGTCGGAGGACAGGCTTTCCATCTGTCTGAGCTCCAGCCCCTGCCTCTCCTGGTAACCCTCAGTTGCCTCTTCACCAACAGCATCAGTTCAGAATTGGCTATAGCTGGCCCAAACCTATTGCTAGGACTTTTCTATGCAAATCCTGGAGGAATTTGGATTGTTCTTTCCAGCAAATCCGATGTCGCCCATTGGCATAAATGAAGCCAAGCAAGAATATCTCAGGAAGGGAAGAGCTCTCCTCCATGTCCATTGCACGTCCCCCTCAGCACAGCAAAAGCTTGTTGTGAGGTTACTCGAGGGCTGACTCCTGCTCAGGCTGCTCAGGGGTAGAGCATCTGCTTGAAACATCAAGAAAATCACCCACCTTCTTCATGTGCAGAAGATATTTCATGCGTTATCCTACATATTTTACATGTATTCACAATAAAAACTTTCTGAAACAACCAATAAATTACTGCAAAGTTAAATTTTCTTCCACACGGAAAAGTTCGTAAACCTCGCTCTCAGTGTAAATCAGATTTTCAAGGACATTCAAGAACAACCTTCCAAGGCACAGTCCGCACCCATGCACGTCTCAGCGGGTGCATCCCACGGTGGTTTACACAAACAGATGTTAGAACTTGCCCATCCAAAACAGACGAGCACGTAACTGTTGCACACAAATGAGGCCTGATATGCATTTCTTGTGTTTTCCCATAAATTACAGAAAAAAAAAAATAGGTGAAATAAGTGTTCCCCACTTATCAGCAAATCTGTATTCTGTATAAAGTACAACACAGTCTTTGTGACTGATGTCCAAACCGAACATCTTTGAAACACGATATTTATGGTAGAGCACAGCACTGGAAAACTAATGCCAGCTTTCTTGATGCTGGAGATTTTTCTCCACATGAAACTCTTTTCGAGAGGTCAATTTACAACCACTTCATGTTTTTTATCTTGGCATTCAACAGCTAAAAAGTATTACCAACCTAACTCGAAAGCATTCACAATCGCCGAGTGGAAGTTTGAGCACAAGTCCCCGTGCTGGTTAGCTACTTTCTTGGCACACCTGCATTACCATGCTGTTAGTAACAAGATATTGGGAAATATCTTTGCTCGGTGGGGGCGAAGAACTTTTTCCACTGCCTTTTAGGAGTCAAGCATAGGAAGAACGCTAGGAGACTCAAAACCTTGTTGATGTTGCTAACAAGGATCCAGCCATTATGAACAAGGAGTGTTATTTTGGTGCCGGTGGCCATCCGGAGGAGCAATTGTTTTCTGTCACACTGCTGTTTCATGAACAATAAGGGAAATTAGGAAAGTAGGAATTTCGATTCCTCTTTTTCCCCAAGGCAGTTTATTTTCCAGTCTATCCAAGCCATCTCCAGCTTCAGGATATAAGTCTATTTTCCAGGTGTCCCTGATGCATTTCTTATCTTTAAAGGTGTGAAATTACTGAAAATGTGATTGTACTTCGGCTCTAACACACAGCGTGGTAGCACAGGACAGAAAACTGACCGGAATAAAGTTTGGCAGCCCAGCCGAGACACCTGCCCGATCAACACCCTACGAATTCTGTAGAGCATGATGCTTTGGAATCATTTTCTTACCCTGACAGACTGAAACTGGAGAACCTCTTCCCATTCCTTGCTAAACATCCCAACTTTTCTAAACCCATCTATATAACCATGTTTCAAGGAAATGAAAGCTTTTTGCCCTAAAATTCAAAGTAATTAGGACATACTGCAATAACCATTTATTTCAGGTTTTAATGAATACAATCCTGAATCTCAACTTCTGCTCTGGGAACCTGTCTGGAATTTTATATGATGATGCAAAAGCCTGTCTTTTAACTTTGGCTTCATCAGTTCAAACACTATCGATAGGAGGGTCCAAGAAAAAAGGCAGAGAGAGACTAACAGTTCTGGAAGGATGGGGCAGGGAGCACAAGGAAGAAATGTGGTTCAAGTCACGGCAAAGAGAGATAATTTAGGAAGTTGTGACATAGACATCTGTTATTAATCAATGGATGTGCCATTTATTTAAAAGTGTATAATTTTGCATGAACAGTCAGGACTAGATTATCACCACAGGATACCATATCCATTTTTTGTCAATTGTACTGCAATCACCATGCGATGTGAGCAAATCACTTTGTTCTAAAAACAGCCTGCAACTCATTTTCCCACCCCGTGCTGCTCGAGAATTCATGGGTAGTGCTGGCTAGAAAATTTCATTTTCACACCTTTGAAAATGACAACTCTTTAATGGAACATCAAACAAAAATAAGCTAGAAATGTTGCCATGGCACAAACTGCTGTGGTTTATCAGTGCAGGAGCATGGGAGCCTGCAGGAGCACGCTCCACACACCAACCACCCCACGTGTCCCACTGCTGCGCATTGGGCAAGCCTGACCCACCCGCCCAAGAGCCTCGAAGTCCAGGAGATGAAGGACGAGCAGGATCTCATACATCCTCACTAGTGTGCCTCTTCTGCATCAGGCTCGTTGGCCAGTCTGGGATGCAGCCCCTCCACCAGCTGTTAGCCGGACTATCCAGGCAAGGACAACATTTCACAGACCTCAAGTGTTATGGACTCACCCTACGTCTGCATGGACACAGGCAAGTATCAAATGATAAATATCAGGCGCTGGTTTTCATTCAGTAGCACCAAGAAAACTTCTTTTGGTTACTGAAGAGAAGGAAAAATGACACAAAATTGCACGGTGAAGTTTAAAATGCATCGACCTTGCATTAATGCTTTTAAAAGAAACAACGTCCAATTAAGTAACCTAAGTGATCAATGGAAGCGTTCAAAACCTGGGGAGAATGTGAGGCACTTTCTCTTACTAATAAAGATGGCAGGAGGAAAAGCTGCTTCTACCATAGTACTAGACAGTAAATGTCGTGTACAAACCAAACTATTCAATTAAACTGTCGGGTGTGACAACAGCAATCAAGATGTTAACGCTGAATACTCAGTAATTTCTAGTAAAAGAAGCAGATTTTTTTTACTATATAAATGAAAAATTATTTTACGCTGTGCATAAAAACCATGAAATGGGTGCTACTAAAAAAAAAATAAATACATAATAATAATCAGACATGGGAAGTAATTAAGTTTGAAGGAAAAGACTTAGGACTCCTTGTCCTGGTTTCAGCTGAGTTAGAGTTACTTTTCTTCCTAGTAGCTAGCATAGTGCTGTGTTTTGGATTTAGCATGAGAAGAATGCTGATAACACACTGATGTTTTAGTTGTTGCTAAGTAATGCTTAGACTAGTCAAGGACTTTCTTTTTCAGCTTCCCATGCTCTGCCAGGTGCACAAGAAGTTGGGAGGGGGCACGGCCCAAGATAGTTGATCCAAATCGACCAAAGGGCTATTCCATACCATATGACGTCATGCTCAGTATATAAACCGAGGGGAGTTAGCCGGGGGGCAGCGATCGCTGCTCGGGGACTGGCTGGGTGTCGGTCGGCGGGTGGTGAGCGGTTGCATCACTTGTTTTCTTTTCCCTGGGTTTTGTTTGTCTCTCTCGTTCTCCTTTTCATTACAATTATTATTATTATTATTATCATTATTATTATTACTATTATTATTATTTTATTTCAATTATTAAACTGTTCTTATCTCAACCCGTGGGTTTTCTTACTCTTGCCCTTCCGATTCTCTCCCCCATCCCACTGGGGAGGGGGAGGGTGAGCGAGCGGCTGCGTGGTGCTTAGTTGCCGAGTGGGGCTAAACCACGACAGTCCTCTATACAGATATTTGAGTACAACATTGTCTCAAGATCGATTTTTTTGCTAATTCAAAAATTCAGGCTGTAGCTCACACAGCAATCAACACCAACACTTCTTTTAGAAATGTTTACAGAGAATTTTCTTTCAAAGCTATTCAAAGATTAGTCATCAATGTTTTAGTCCCAATGATCTTAATAAAATAACCTCGAAAGTAACTTCATTTTGTAAAATTCTTACAGGAATAGTTAGGTTTTACAGTCTTGCAGTCAAATTAAAAAGCTGCAAGAAAGCACACAGTGAGGCTAGACCAGAACCATGCATCAATCCAGCAGTTCAGCTGGGCCCATCTTTTGCAAACTATCGCTTTTCTGATATCTCCATAATAACAACCTTCCCCCAAAACCTCTGGAAGCGCAGACAGGCAAGCTTGAGCATTTTTACCAAAATATTTGTCTTGGAAAAGAGTACTACTTAAACTATTAGTAAAGGAAAAAAAAAAATGCACCTGGAGTCTCAAAATCTGGAAATCACGTAAGGAACATCAGCAATCAAGTGTTTAGGCATTAGAAAATTGAAATCCTAGAAACAATGTGTAATTTAAACAATATTGGCAGAACAGATATACATATATCTATAAAAAAGACATTGCACACTATCTAAAAAGTATCATGTCAATTATGAAAATGGATTACTGTCATGTTCAAGATTTTTGACCACTGAAGCAATGCTGGACATCATAAATCTCGTCTTTCAACAATTTCTACACCATCCGTCTGTGCTGCACCCACAGGGGTTTAGTGTTTCATCTTTGTTTTGGCACTAAATGAAGAGAAGCTTATTACTGCTTCAATTACACCAGTGCCCTGAGCGTTAGCACAAAATAACTATGCAATTAGGAACTTTATGAATTAAAAAATTATTTGAGAAATACAGTTTCGGGTTGTGGCTTCTGTAACCTGACGAATTCGACAGATCTGTGGAAGAGGTTAAATAAGTACACTGAAATGTTCACAGGACCAACTGTTCCCTAGCACTTTGTTCCCATAACGTAGTTTAAAATAAGTATGTGAACCTACAGACTCAACCCACATGCAATAGATATATCATTTAGAACTGCTGGCATGAAAAAGTAGTATTTACGTATTTTTTATGCAAAGAGATAAAATATTTGTAAGTGTTTTGGAGGACTAGTCTGTTCTTTAACTCTGTTAATTTTCTGACTCACCAGTAGAAAATAAAGAAAAAACCCCTTTCCTCCAAATTTCAGCTGGGCTGTATTGTATTATATGACATAGTGGATACAGCAGAATACAAAATTTAACCAACAACAACATTGTGTAGGTGTATTTATATTGTCCATCCTTAAAATAGAAATTACTTCAATATAATGTTACAAAAGTGGCAAAGCCAAGCCCTGAAAATCAGGAGTTGCTCCAGCCTCAGTCCGACCTTCTTATGCAACGCAATATAAAGGTTTAACACATATGCGCTTAATAGTTTAAACCGTGCTTGCTGTGCATGGTCAGAAAATGGTGGTGTAATGAGCACAGGGAGGTTGTGAAGCTGTTCAGTCACCGCAGCTGCCTCTCAACCTTCCCTCCCTCCAACGAATCTACACTTGAGGACACACACTTGCGCTTAGTGCATTGACCATCATCTCTGTAATCAAATTTGATCACAGAAAGGTTATCAGAGCTCTTTTTCTTTTTTTTTTTTTTTTAAACATTATAAGAAGGTAAGTAGTTTGTTTCCTGGATTATCAAAAGCTGTCTAGATCATCAGCATCTCCGGCTGAACAAAATAACTGATACAGACCACTGGTAACCTGATGTATTTCTGTCAGCCAGGTTAACTTATGAACTAGTTTGAGTTAAATATGACCACATCAAGTGATGACACTGCTAAACTTGCACAGATTTCTAGGAAAGTAGGAACAGAAAAGGAATTCACACAATTAAATGAGCCTATTGAAAAGCAAGCAATAAAATTTAAGACTCAGTTCTGTAGGTTGTGAATACAGATGCTCCCTTTTCGACGCGTTGAATATATGATTGAAGTTAAAAACAAGATTGTTTCCATAGGTGCAATGTATCATTGAGCAGAACGCTTTTACAAGAAAACTGCATCATAAAACTTACAGAATTGGATCAAGGCATAAATGCAAAAAATCTTACATATCAAACTTCTTTTCCCTGCCTTTTTTACAATACGTGCTTAGATTTTGTTGTTCCAAAGCCAACCTCATTTGCAAATGCAGGAGCTGAGACATACTAAAAAGTTATTATAGAGTTGAATCAAAATAATTTTTTAAGGTCTCTATTTCACGGCACTTTTTGCAGTACCCTTCTGAGGTCTGTGACAGTCCCAGGTTGAGATACATCAGCAGACAACACTTCTAGAGATGGTCTGTTCTACTGAGGGCCTTCCCCAAAGCCAGCAAAGCCCCCACAAAGGTCTGTTCCCATTTCACAGGATCTGTGACACTGCTGAGGAATGGCACCGACGGACTCATGCCTTCTCCTCTGGCCTGAAGGTCTGTCTGTCTGCCACGAGCGCTTCATTCGTTGCTATTAATTGGAATCAGAATTCCTTACTGCCAGCAAGACCAGCATTCGTTCCCTGATAAGGACCCTGTGTTTATACGTTACTGTGTGTGCCTCCAGCTCTGTCACTGGGATTCAGAGTCAAATGAAGGCTAAAAATTGCGAAGAGATCAGACTGCATCAGCAGATGACATTTTAGTGCTGCTCAGCGGATGCGCCCACCCCTCTGCTGGGAACCCGGCATGGCAGCGCGCCGCGGTGCCAAACAGACACGGCAGTGCTCCCGCCAGCGCCGGGGGGGAACACGAGGGAGTGAAGGGAAGCACAATTTTACCAGACGGTACTCAGGTTGGTAATACTCTCAGGCAGATCTGAGTGCAATATCAGAGCCTTTCCCCTTGCAAAGCTTTACTCCCGGTGTATCACACGCCGTGTTTGCAGAGGGAAGGAGCACGCCACTGTGCAATAACCACAGAAAGTGATAAAAACTGGGGAAAGCCATAGTCCCACTCACAGTGGCAACAATTACTGTGGCCACATGCCCTACTGTGCCGTGAGACCAGAGAGCGAAGGATTTAAAACACCTTCCCCGTCTTGTCCTGTAGCAGAAAAAGTCAGCCGGTACGACAAGAAACCCTCAATCTTGTGTGGTTAGGAGTACGAGGGTGCAAAGCTAACGCGCCAAACAACACAGAAAAATCGGGCTGTGTTAGGCGAAGCACAGGAGCTGACAGTAGATTGTTAATCCGCTAACATTGTCGATCAGTTCTTGTACCTATAATATGTTTGATGCAGTGCTGTGGCTCCCCAACACTTCTTTTACACATGACTATAAGGAAGGCTCCTCCTCTACGCCAGGGGACTCGCCATCTAAATATATTGCCTAATTCCTCAGGAGAAAAGAGCAAAGACAGAGCGGTTGGCAGGGTATAACATGCTCTTCTCGGAGAGTTCAGACACAATAGTGTGTACGGCACTTCTCCTACCTGTGCCCACAAGGGACTGCAGTAAGTCCCATTTAATTCAACTAATGCATTGTACAAGTTCCATTACTTCATAGAGAACAGCTTTAAATAGTTTGGATTCTGTTATGTTTAATGCACTTCACTATCAGTGCGTGATTTTTTTTTTTTTGCAAAAATAAGTGAGAAATTAGATACTCCACTATTTGTTTCACGTCAGCGTGACTTTTTTTCACTTGAATTTAATTTTACTAAATGACATCTTCCTCACATCTCAGTCCCACTGTTCTCAGATCCAGAACAGCTCAAACTGGTGAAATGCATCCCTTTCGTTCTTCTATTTGTTTTATGCATCACACAGCATGACACGTCTTTAAAGCCTGGGCATTTCAAATATCTATGAAAATGACACAGATCGCCTGCCAAAATTCACATGATTTTTAGTACTTTCCCAAATCACCATCTCCAAACAAATCACCATGGCATAGCCCCTCCAGAGCGAGTACTGCACACTTACTACGCTGACGCACAAAACCAAACAGATTTGCAACTGTCTGACCATGACTAAGAAAAGGACCATTTAGGATACTTTTTACACATCGATTTATTCCTCTGAGACTCAAACTCTTTCTGTTTAAAGAGGAACTTTTAATATGAGGGGGTTAAGCTATATAACCATACGCATCTATAGCATGGCAGCAAGTAAGCTGGTTTGTTTCCTACCAATATTTCTAAATTCAAGTCTTCAGGCGCTAGTAAACTTCAAGCTCAAAAAATTAAAACACCAAACCCACCACATGCCAATCCCGAAGAAATAACATTGCTAAACAAGATGTGCTGCTTGGCTCAGAAAGTGAGATTTGCTCTCCCTCTAGAGTTGTAGCTGCATGCGCTGTAGCCCGTGACTGTTAGCTACTCAGGTTGTTCTGCTACGGCTGTTGGCTGCTATTCTTACTCAGTCAAAAAAAAGGTAGTGACCTTGAAAATAAATCTATTCATCAAATCCTATCACAAACATTTTATCCAGCCTTGACCACCAGTCTAAACTCCTCTCAAATACACTATAACACTTTAATATAATAGCTGCAAGCAAACTACTTACAGAAGTTCGTATTTATATTGTCTCAGTATTCATTATCTTTAGGCACATCTTTCCCTTCACTTTTGGCATTGTGATATAATCAAGAAAATTCGCCCTGAACCATCTAATAAAACCCTTCACTGCCCTAAAAAACTATCCAGATTGGTCTTTTGAACAACATGAGAATAAAAAGCATTTGCTTCATGCTTATTCAAATACATAACGTGCAAGCAGAAAAAAAAAAAAAAAAATCTCCAAGAAAACCAGATCCCCAGTAATAGACATCTGCTCTTTGTGCCTAGCAGAAAATTCAGCTCCTCTCGGCTGTCAGGAAATCGGAGCTAACCTTGGAGTTCACAAAGCCAACAGCCACGCACTGCCCTGACCCTGGCACTCGCGAAATGTCAAGAATAATCTCATTTCCATTTTGATGAATAATGTAGAGAACGGCAAACACTTCTGCATGCGCATGTACGGGAATTCGGCCATGAGATCTCAGCAGGTTGTGTGGAAATGGAGGTGCGAGAAAAAGAGATGACTTGAGGGTCAAGGACCCAGATGCCTTTCAAAGCTACGGTTATTTTATCTCCCTTTACGCTAGAAGATAATGGGCTGAAATAACTAATTTGAGTACATGTCCATTTGATTTTCTAGTCTTTGCAGCTTTATTGCCCCTCCACCAATGGAGGGGAGACGTGGCGTTGCAGGGCACCTCATCGGCAGAGGTGACGCCGGTGATGCGGTGCTGTAGGCACCGGCTGTCCGTCACTGGCCCCTCAGAGCCCTAGCCCAGCGCCCAGCTCCGCAGGGAGCCTTCGCTCAAGATCCCTCTCAACCCGAGATTAAGAGCAGGAATAAATCCTCTTTTACACATGCCCTCCATCCCCAAAGGGGCAGCACCCATAACAAAACATAGCACGTCTGCCGAAGGCCAAACATTCATTTGCATGCAGGAACTCAAGCTGGCAGCCCTCATAAAAGGTACCAGCTAGGTCATGTTTTGGCTTTCACAATTATATACTGGGAAAAAAAAGAAAAAGAAAAAAGAAACCCACAGAGCCAAAATACCTAAGAAGAGATATTGTGCCTGTAATTTCTCAGTGCCCAGTGTGCAGGTAAAATGGCATGAGAAGCCCAGAAAAACAGGCGAAGCTGTGCTTTCCTGTATCTGTTTTTCCTTCGTTTGTACCTATTCTGCTCAGGCTAAGAGGGAACCGGCAGCAGCAGCGCAGGGTTGGTTATAAGTGATGTTCTGGGGCTGAGCTTTCAAAGTTTGTTTGTTTTTTTTAAAAAACTTTAAAAAGCCTTACATAGAGACCAGTATCTTTTAAAATAAATAAAATAAAGGATAATTTTAGGTCTGTCACAAGGAAACACAAAAGAAAGTTCTTACTTTTCTTACAGAGTTTCTTGGTTTCGGTGGAGGTCACAACTGCGCAGGGCCAAGCGCTGACTTGTCGCAGCACATGGCACCGAGCTCCAGCATCAAAGCCCCTCCGGCTGCGGTCCTCAGCTGAGCCAGACCTCCTGTACCGCCTGTGACCGTAACCTAACGCCCATCAGAAACAGCAGCCATCAATGCGAAGACCAGAATTATAAAGTTTGGGTGTTTCCTTTTCATATATTCTCATTTCTGCCAACATCTATTCCTACAGACAACAGCGTAATGACCGTAATTGCTCGCTTCTCTGAAGTACGCTTCATCACAGCCTGTTGTATGGCATCAACTGTCAAGATCTACAGGATTTTCTTAATTTGACCAATCATCAAAATTTGATCTAATTATCTCTTCAAGTTGTTTATTCTTTGTTGCACACAACATAAAAATTTGCTTCAAATACCCCTCTATCAATTAGCGTCGCAATTAGATATGAACACGAATGCCCAACTCTTTCAATATATGAATGTGAAGATGGTGCAGGCACATGGTGAGTCTTAATAGGCACATCGTTCTTAATTGGGCAGGCTTTAAACACAGCAAACAGCGTGCAGACTGTTGCGAATGGGCAAGCGTATTTCTGTCTGGTGTATTAAGACTTTTTACAAACATCTGGGAAGACGTTAAGAGTTTTGCAGTTTTTCATCCCCTTCTTAATGTTGCTTTTCTGAAATGAGCTGAATTGCATCAGTCATTATGTAGGCTTTCCTTTAACAAAACGCCTTGGACAATATAATTCCAGATTCATAGTGAGGAGCTCATTGAACTTGATGGGTTTTGGACAAAATTTGTAATCGAGTGAAATACTGACTACAGAACCAAGTGGCACCAAATTATCTCCTCTAACTCCCTTACATCAAGGGGAATTTTGCCCACAAATGCGGTGCCTGAAATCTGTTTTTCTAACAATACGCTCTGGATTTAAAAGGCTTATATTAAGTCCTATTAGCAATGCATTGCCATACAATCAGGGCAAATTTGACTGAATGCTTCTTACGTTGGGAAGGGGATGTTGAAATCATTTTGCTTATCTGATTATCTTAGCACGCATTCAGTCAGAAGGGATTTGGTCTCCCACAGAACACACTCGGTATTATTTTTCTGCTTTGTTTTTTTGGTCTCATGTCTCTTTCCCAAGGAAACGGATAGTATAAATCAAAATAAAAGCCTTTTTGCTTCAAGGAAGCAATCTGAGAGCAAGGCAGGACTGCTACCGTACACATTTACATTCATTAAAAGTCCCTCAAATTGCCTACAAAAGTTCACAGTCAAAATTTGCTGAGCCTCAAATGTATGCAGATTTCTAAAAGGTGGGTTAACAGGAGAGTCTGTGTCCTCACGGTCACCTAGTGAGTACGCAGCAGCATGTCACCGCACCTTGCATGCACACAGTAGATACCTGAACGTACCCTGGTGCTCAGTGCTAAGGAGGACAAGCAGCACAACATTCGGCAAGAGTAAAGAAGTGGATGATTAAAGCTGAGATTGGGCACGTAACGTCAGCGTTGGCTTTGACTAGCCAGCCTGACCGCACGCTCAGACGGACCGGCAGCTTTCCCGTACCTCGTTTCACTCTCAGGCAGCTGCTAGCAGACAAGAAGTGTTATTTGACTGCCTTTCGTCTACCCTGGCTGGCTTCTGGTGAACAGTCAGCGAAGCGTGTGTTGCTGTGGCCAAGAGCACAGTCTCAAGCTCTATTAAGCTTTCTCTTAAACTCCTTCTGTAATAAAGATAATGATTTCCAAGACGGCAAAGTTGTGTGACACGAGTACGTGTTGCACAGACGCTGCTTAGAACTTCTGTTAATTACTTTACATGTCTGAGATGCTTTCTGGAGGAGGAGATTATGTGTGCTCGGAGGACATGATAGCGAACTTCTCCCCAGATCCCAGGGACAGACCACTTCAGAATGGCCCAGGCGTTCTCATTAGATTACTCTGACGATATCCTCACTCAGCCAAGGTCCATCAAACCCAGCAAGCTGTCCTCAGGGGTGGCCAGTAGCACAGCAGCAGATACTTAGGGAAAGAAGAAACAAACCCCATGCCGAGGGGTCCTTGGCTGTTAGAGACCCCGTAGGACCCAGCAATCCTGAGTTGAGGATTATTATTGAGTGCTCAATACCCACAGACAAACACATCCTTCATTACTCTACCTCTTGCTTTAGGCCTCCACAGAATTTTTTGGCAATGAGTTTTCCATTGTATTTTATGTGAAACAGCACTCGTATTTTATCTGATCTGAAGCCAAATGCAAAAATAGCAGAAAGGCTGAATCCGACGGAGGACGCAACCGCTGCTGTCTGTGTTCATACCACCGTGTGCTCACTTCTCCCCTCTGGCTCCCGGCCAGCCCCTAATGAGCAGTTTTTTGGAGAAGCACTCTGGTACCACATACTGGAAAGCAGCATGGAACTCTAGGATAATTAATATTTAGAATAGATCCTCTTTTAAACGCACGGATGTAAGAGCACGTTAGGAACAAAGACTATTGAAGCTATTTGACGAATGCTGGAAGACACAGTCAGAGTCACCCAAATCGCCCAGGCAGCCACTGGTAAAGCCAAGAAAAACCCTAAATACCCTGCTGCAGACTGTGTCGTATTCACTAGGTGAATTCCTATGTCGCAGGAAAGGGACATGAGCTTACGTTATCCTGCTTGAGATACCTACTGCATCTTTGCTGGAGTATGCTGGGCAGAAGCCCAGAACTACACTTTGTAAAGAAGGTCTTAAGTAATCCATTTACTTAAGGAGGGTGAAAAGCTCTTCACTTGTAATACAGGCATAGATTTAATGACGAAATGGATTCTCATCAGAAGTTTCTAAAGATTTCTAAAAGGCTTTGAGCATTAAAGAGAATTTGAAATAAGCTTGGAATTTTGCCTAGACTTTTTACACGATTTCTCTTCCGTTCCCCTATCCCAGGCACAAGACGGTAATCAGAGCATATTACTTTCCCTCTGGAAAATACATGTCATTATGTGAGAGTCTGTGAATAAGGAGTTCAACACAACTCTATTTCATATAAGTAACCTCCTAAAAATACAGCAAGTGGTAGAATAATAAAAAAAGACGGTGCTTAACCAGTAACAAAACCGAGATTCGATTTAGCAATAACTAATGCGGTACTGCAGTGACCTTTAGAACTATCCTGCCAAGAACTTTTTATATATAAAGAGAGAAAAAGTGGACCCCATAAAGACAGTAAGGGAAACATTACGTTGGCAAGTCTCTATAGCAGTAATCAAGACAATATAGATGCTCATTTGAAGGAAGGGCAATTTGGCTTAACATTATTGAAGTCCCACCATTTCTAACATCCTAAAAGCTTTTCTAACTAAAAAAGGCTCTTAAACTGTCATGTGCTAGATATAAACCATCTCGATCAGAACCTCTAATCTCTCATGAAAGAATTTCTTTGGCAAAAGGGTCTCTCAGGACTGCTGCTAAAAACTTAATGATTCCATTTTTTGTATCTTTTTTAATGAAGTCACATCAAGAACACATAAAACTTATACCACCTGTGGACTATCCTTCTGTACTTCTCATGAATTAAGGGTTTATTCAGGTCTGAAAGCACCCAGCATTCCAGTGTTTCCACAAGCTCTTTTGCGCAATTATTTACAACGCAGGCTTAATTACAGCATCCTGCAAACTCAGCTTTCATCCCTGAGCTTACACAATACACTTTTAAATAAACAGATTTTTTTAGTACAGGAATTTGAAACTGTGACAAAAATCAAGAGAATAAAATATAAATTCGTCTTTCTGAACGCATTTTCATTACTTGTCAATTTTTCCTCCAAGCAGACAAGGGCTCTGTTTAATCAAGTGCACAATATTATTCCAGTTACCCAGCAAAATAAAGACTAAAGGTCCCTTTGATCCGCATATCGTGTTTTATCTGCTAGATTTGTCACTAGCAGGAGGGCAGCGGAGCGGTGGGAGAGGCTCTCGGGGGGGCTGGGCAGGCTCTGTCCCAGCAGGATTTGGCCACCCAGCCGGCGGTCTGGCCACAGAGCTGACCCTGCTTTGGGCAGGAGGTTGGACGAGAGGCTCCCTGCGGTCCCTTCCCTGCGTCGCCCAGGTACAACCCATTCCTAGACACGGTCAATGCAAAACCACAACCTCTTTTAATGATTAAAAACTTAATCTCAGAAAGAGATTAAATGGAAAAATAGTGAATGACAGGAGATTTCAAAAGAAACATCAAGTGAAGTGTTAGTTTTACAAAGCAATTGGGTTTATTTAGACTAATAATACTTTTTTTTCTGAAAAAAATAAATGGAGAAATGCGTATCAAAGCAACAAACTTCCTTTTCCATGTCTTTATGCATCGATTTTTTTCAAAACTCTCTGCTGGAATAAATTTTTAAAAGTGGGGAAAAAATTTAGGTCGTTCAAAATGCAGACCTATAACGTTAGCTATTTTAATTTTCCACCAGTAGAATAATTAAGCATTTTCACGTTTGTTAAACCTATGCAGCACCTGAATTACCATGCTACCCTGATCAGAACATGGTCAGCAATTCTATTCTTTAACAGCAGATCAGGCCTAAAACAAAATGTGTGGAAAACTTCAAAATAAAGCTCGAGGGTTGCGTAGCTAAAGGGGAGAATGAAGAGAGGGCTGTAGAGAGAGCATTTTTGTTGATTGTCAGCTACTTTTGCCGTTCATAATACACTTGACCGGATAGAGCATGATACTAAAATTGTCTTAAGGTGCTTAAGGAAAAAAAACCCCAAATGCCAGAGTTATGAGAGGAAACATTGACCGTGCTACAATGCCTAATAAAAAGTCATTCAAGCGGCTTTAATGCTGGACTGAATCATTACATAGGTTTATTAACGAACTGAGGAATATATGCATTAAATCCAATTCTCTCCAATGGATTCAAGGAAAGCTCCTATGGAGGAAGCTTCCCGGGGTGCCGGGCTCACTGCTTTTCCACAGACCTTGAAAGGAACCACACTGAACGCACCCTAAAGTACGTTAATTTAACGGGTGTCGCGAATGCGGATTTGCGAATCCCGCTGATTATGTTAATTTGTCGTGAATGAGTGACTTTACACAGTTCGATTTAGTAGCAGTTCAGAATTTACTAGTGGCAAATCGCAGGATTTGATTGTGATATTTTAATAGCACTCAATCATCAGTCGATTAACAAAGTGATTAGACAAAGTTAATCAAAACAGTGACTTAAAGATTCGAAGATGGCAAGGTTCGCTCTGTTTCTACATGGAAGAAGCGCACAACGGAAAATTAAGTTACTCTCGAGTTAGAAGGATTTGCAGAAAGATTGTGGGTGTAGGGGGATAAGGGGGACCCTCCCATTGAGTCACAAGGTTCAGAATGGACCCCCTTGCTTTCTAAACTCCTTCCCAGAGAGGAGTCTGGGTGCAGCTGGACCCAATCCTAGTCCCAGACTTGGTCAATGGTTTATGTGAATAAGGATTAGAATGATTCACGGAGAGAGATCGTAGAGGCAGGGGATAAGGATTATATATATATAGCAACAGTATAAGAATTACTTTGTAATTAAATCATATACCTAGAGACTACTTAAATTGATCTACGCATGCATGCACACAGACATGAATACATATATGTATATAAAAGGTATACCTGTTAAAAATGCCCCTCGAGTTCAGCGGAATATTCACGTCGAACGTCTTGGCATTTCTCAACGGGCGAGGGTTGAGCCTCAAGGAGTGAAGGGTTTCAGCCCAGGCTCCACTGTTGGTCTTCGGCAATGGACCTCCGATTTCAGCAAACTTTGAGAGTTCGCTAGCCCTGAGTGATGACCCGCTCGGAGGGAGATGCTGGTGCAGCCCGCTGCAGTCCAGGAGAGCTCAAAGAGCCTCACTTAGGACTGCTGTTTTATAGGGTCGTGAGATGATTGGCTTTAGTCATCAGTAAATTTCCATCCGAGCCACAATTTGGGCCGGTAACTACTGGAATTCCAGTAATGATGGTAAAAAATATGTTCCCAGGCTGTCAGGAGATGAGTGATTGTTTTCACTCCCTGTCTCAGCCATGCAGGAGCCTCCAACAGAGCCAGCGCCGCTCTCCACCTCAACCATGTAGGAGTTTTTGGTACAATTAAGGGGTGCTTAACTGACCAACTCGCTGCACAAATGCCACGGCCCGGCAGGAACTCCTGAGGTCCCAAAGCGGTCGGAGAGAAAAGGTGAGGGGGGGAGGATGCACCACCACAACAGGATTTCTCCAGGAAAAGAACATGGCATAGGACATGACAAGTTTAAATCACTGCTGCACAAACCTGCCTACTGAGCAAGAGGCATGCAAGACTTTCTGTAATATCCTACTTGGGAAATAGAGTTCAAAGAAATTCCGGTTTAAATCAAGTAAATTAAAACAATCCTGAAGTTGAGAAACAGCAGGGTGTACGTGTAACACTTGGTGATGCACCACCAAATTAAAATGAGGATCAAAGTAAATTTCTCTAACAGTGGGATACAGTTATGAAAAATGTTCATTCCAGCCTTAATTTTTTAAATGGCTGTGCTCTGAATATACAGCTCATTAAAAGATAACCGTGCAGACTTATCCGACAGACATTATCCAACTTAGAAGGGTACAGCTTGCACCTTTCGGAAATATCTGATCGTTGTTGCATTGTCAGATACTTACATAATGATGTTTTAAAACGCAAAAATCAAAAAGGGCAAATGCAGTTTTAATATTCAGCAGCCTATTAATGGTAGCGTAGAAACAACATACACACATGCGTGTGTAAATGCCACGCCACGATCACACGTGGAGCATGGATACAGCGAATGCAGTATACGCTTGTTTCTCAAGACAGCGAGTCAACACTGGAACATGTTATTATAAATTATTTTTAACCATAAAAACCATCTATTAGTGGAGAATAAGCACAGTGTATAGCCATCCTTACCCTCTTTCTTTCTTTTTTGAGGCAAGAGGCAGTTAGCCCAGCTAAGAGTTGCGTTAGTCTCTGCAACAGACTCGGATGTCAGTGAAATAAATACTTAATCACATACATCATGTACATATGTGGGCTAATATGGGATATTTAGTATAAGACAGGGCACCTCATCTCTGTTAGGGGATTAATGCGGGCGATTGCCTGTGTAATGCAAACATCTCCGTGGTGTTAATGTGTTGGGCGTGATAGACTTTAATGCCTTGTGAAGGCATTTGGTGCTGAAGCAGCTTTCTTGCATAGATTAAAGGAGTCAAACTATATTTTTCAAGATTAACGATAACACTGTGCAACTGGGGATGATATAAGGCTGGAGCGCTGCAAGCTTAATGTTTACTGACTGAATAAGGTTTTTAAAAGACAGTAAGGTACATTGTTTCAGCTGACGAAGACTACAAACGGGTAACCAAATGAAGCAGTTTTCATGGTTCAGGGAGCCATCCAAATTAAAGCCCCGCTATTTAGCTCGCTTCTCTTCCTTCTGGCTGCTACCACCCCTGGTAATGGTTGTTCACGAAAGGCAGGGTGGGTAGGGTGGTATTTTACAAGCGGCACTGATAGCAGTTTGTCCCTTACACCTTTTAAAACAGGGCAGTCTCCTGATTTATGACCTGCAGCCTCTCTGGAGGTGAAAGAACATCGTGTCTGTAGAGAAGCGCTTGAATTTACAGGCGTTTGTCCCACCTCACCTTTCCCCACACTCCTGGTCCTTGTCAGACGGATTTGGGCTCCCAGGATGGATTAGGGACCCAGAATACATAGGACATAATGAAGAGGATCTCAGGTAGCGGCATAGAGATAAATCTGCCCAACCTGCCTGCATGTGGACCGCTGAGGAGGTCAATTAGCTGTACAGAGGAATGGACTTGATAGGTAATTTAATTATCTGAGGGGTCAGACCATTAACACATCGCACTGTACTTCACAGGCTACCCAGAAAAATGAGTCCTGATTCCTGACTGTTTAGGCAGAGCTTAAAAGACAATCAAATGTGCCGTAATATTAATTATGTGGGCATGAACAGCTCTGCAGCACAAAGCCCGCGTGAGAGTGGGGGATTTTATTTTGTACTGTTTTTACAGCTGGCAGAAGTGACACATCGATTTGCAGATTAGTTCTTCATCCATCTATGAGGAAAATAAATCAAGAGTCAAAAAAGGGTATCTGCTTTGAAATCTCTGATATTTGTTCCTTTGCCTCATCTTGTATTACCTGCTCAAAAGCGTGCGAGGCAGGGAGGTGAGACCCCCTGCCATGGATACTCCAACCAAACAGCAACGAATGTTCAAGCACGCTAAAAAAACGGAGGCAAGAAACAGCAAAGGAAGGTTTTACATTCTCCTTATGTCCGTATTTCTTTGTGCCACCTAAGGAGTACTTGCCCTAAAATGCCTCTACAAAGCCCACGCCTGTTTGCTTTAGTTGTCACGTGCCATGGAGGTATAAGGAGACCATCACAGAGGAAGCAGCAAAGACCAGAGGAACCTGCCCGGGGGAGGCAACTGCAACACCAGGTCTGAGCTTTCAGGAAAGGATCTCGGGGATGGTGAGGAGCAACGCCTGGGCTCTGTTCTGGACAGGAGATTAAGAGCACACGTTAAGTTTACTCTGGAGGACCCAAGACCATAGCTAAGCACCTACAGGGATGTCACTCATCCCAGCTGGTGGCGACGAAGCTCCTCATCAGATCTCTGCAGAAACGCTCCTGCCGACAGAAAACTATGCTCAACGATAACAATTTTTCAGTGACACCAACCTGAGCAACTCAATCATGGACTCTTTTAGCCAGGAAAATTTTCTGCGCTGGAAAAAGGTCCTCTGACTATATCTACCCTGTTCTCATGGGCATCCACTCCCTACCAGTGCCAGTACCAGATTTAAACGATCCCTTACTGCTTAGTACTACTTACTTACCCACACCGCAGAGAAAAGAGAAGAGGTTCAGGTGCCTCCTCTTGGACCTTAGGGGCTTTTTATCCAGTGTATAAAAGTACCTTAGAAGAGACAGTCTAGCAAATAGGGTCTAGACGTGCTGCACAAAAACTGAAGCCATAAAAATCTTTGCTTATCTCTTTGTTTCAGAGGTACAGACAAAACTCACCTGTTTCATGTTGTAGTGACAAATGAGAAAAGTTATTGAATCGGTACTTTAGAAAACATATAGCTCAGCATTTATGAGTAGCTTCACTCGCTGAAAACAAGGGGTTCTGCTTCATTACCGCTCCAATACTTGAAACCTAAAATATTTCTGTAAAATATAGTGGGTAGCTTAATGAACTTCATTAGACGTATAAATCCTAGGTGTTGGAAAGGTGAACAAAAACTCCTAAAAGCAAACAAAGAAATATTTCTCAAACTTTAGTTAATCAGCAAGGTCAAATTCTGGATATGGCCTTGTTGCTATCACTTGGAAATAATGAATTTTGACATCAAAATGTGGAGATTAGTTTCCTAACATAAAAATACATGGCACCCAACATAAATAATTAACTAAAACAAGGTCCATTAAAAATGCAAACAAAAAAAAGGGAACCCTGAGAATCAGAAAATTGTGTGCCTAGAATACAAAAAATATTTTTTATGTTTTAATTACATGCTTCCCTTTAACTGAAAAATACTTTGATTAAACTTTCATTAAAGTGGGATTCAATGAAGTACCAAAACGTAGCACATGAATGAAGAAGCGACCGGCACACAGAATTTGTTCTTGGTTGCTGCAAGCAGAGAGTGGTGCTTCGGCCCCTTGCTCCTTCCGAAAATTACTCATCCAAGGGATCAGTGCATGATGACACCACTGGCGACCACCCTGCCTAAGCGCATCACACCAGCAAGCTGTACCAGGTATGAGCTAACAATAAGGCGTTTCACTACAGGTAAATATTTTTGGATCTACTCAGGGATCCGCTAGGAACTAGCCGTGTTGGGGTCTGCATTCAGGAATAAGGATTTCCCACCCAAAACGTCCTCCGAGTCTCCATGTAAAACCAGTACCTTTACCACCAGGCAAAGCAAAAAATCACACCAGCGCAGCCAGGTCTCATTGCTCAGCGGCTGACGAACCTGCCAGGCTGGTTGCAGTGAAACAACACAGGGAATATTAACAGAAATGTTAATAGATCAGCTCTGCAGCGGCTGCTATCGCCTCGGGCTGCACCGCGGTCCTGGGGGACGTGGGTCCGACAGGATCACAGGCGGTGCTGGTGTGGCTCCAAGTTCGCCCACCCCCTCTACCTGCAAAGGTGAGGGAGGGGAAATAACAGCCAGCCCCGGCCGCCATCAGAATTCGTTTTTCTATGCACTTTTATTATTCTGTCAGTCTTTCACATCAGCCCAAGACTAAAAGGAGAAAATTCTTATATATATGTATTTTTATATATATAAATCCCGTGACTTAACTATATATACGGTATATGTCACAGGATTTTTAAATTCACTCATAGCTGAACAAGCAAGGAGGGAGAAACTCCTGAAGGCTGACGACTAGCAGTGCACACTTTAGAAGCAAGCAGTAATTACGAAGTGGCACGATCAAAGCTTTCAACGCTGAATTTTCAAAGCAATTTGTAACCATTAAGCAAATGTTTCAGCTCACAGGCAAGGCAAACATTACTGCGCATCTCCAATGGAGAGTTAAATTCAAGTAAAAAAGAGAAATGAAACTTTTCCATTGTTATGCAAATAATTTATATCACCTGAAACAGAACATACCAGCCCCAATCCCTAGTCTTCTACCTCAGAAAGGAAGTCACAGAAGCTTACACCCTGCTTGTAATTGGTTTTGCTATAACATTAGCATTATTTTATTTCACAAGAGAAGAAGCGTCACACTTTGAAATATCAGCATTAGTCCAGAAACCCATTTATGAGAAGCAATTACTTTAGGTTATGATTTGAAGCTTCAAGGGAGATGTATCAGGTTTGTTTTCGGATTAAAAAAAAAAAAAAGAAATAATTATGTTAGACACAGTATTTCATATTAATGCTAATAAAGTTGTTGGAGGGTTTTTTCTATCGCTGTGTTGTGCAGAAGTGTAAACAGCAGAACCGTGCTGACCCCCGAGGTGGGTGCACTTGGCTCTCCAAACAGCACGTAATGGAAAGCCTGAGGTTCCTAGTGACCTAGAAACAACCTGAATTTGCATACATAGTTAATGAAAAACAATGAAAAAGTGTCAGGAGCAGCATCCACTCTTTACATAAAAAAATTCCTGTTGATCCAGTATTGAACACAAGATGAAAAACGGCAGAAAGCTTTACAGGGGAACTGGGGTGTTATCTTCAGTCATGGTGTTGTTGAGAGCAAACCAAAGTGCCTGAATCCACAAACCCATGGGTTTTTACAGTCTTTCAGATCAAGAATCTGCAGTTTTCTGAGCACAGACCCTACCTTGAGTCCAAGTCCAAAGAGCAAGGAGGCAGGATGTGCAAGTCTCTGCCCAGAGCTTCACAAACCCCCGTCCTTAGCTCCTCGCCTCGCTGGCATCGTGGGTGCTCCTGCCTTTTGGGAGGATGAAATGGGGTTTTTTCCATCTGGGGACCTTTGTCCAGGATTATTTCCAGGGCTCACTGTTACCCGAAGAAGGCAGGTGTAGGTGTCCATCCTCCCTACCCAGAGGAAACTCGCAGTGGTCGTGGGACAGCCTCGCTCACTCCCGATTTATCTGCATTTCACTGCTGACACTGATTCAGCGGTGACTCCTCAGCAGCAAGACACGGACACCTTAACTGCAGGGTCTGTGTTTGGCGAACTTTCAGCAACTCTAGCCAAAAAGAAAAAAAAAAAAAAAGGATGAGTTTTGAAGTAAGGGCGGTTGTGGGAGGGATGCGCCCAAGTCGATTTGCTAAAGCTGGTCTCTGAATAATTCCCTGCCACATTAAATTCTGTAACAAATTATTTTTGCCCGAGAAGAACCACATCCAAATTCAAAGGAAAGGTATGTTCTCAAAAGCCGTGGATAACCACGAGGGGAAAATTTCAGAGCTGTAAAGAACAACTCTCCGTACCAGAGATACACACAAGTCTGTTCCCACAAGGAAAAAGGGAGGAAAAGGGATGTGAACACCTTGTGCTGTCCTGGAGCTGGCAGTGCCATCACAGTCCCTGGGGCTGGCAGGGGTCTTTGTCACCTGAAAGCCACTCCCAGCATCTCCATCCATGTGGATTGTTACCCCTGCGATAGGTCATGCAGCCTGACTTGGCGTAGGTCATGCACTATAGCACGAGTAGCGGTTTAAGTGCAGATGACTATTGAAAATACCTAAGTTACACCCAAGACTTGGTGGGCAGTGCTCAAGCATCATTGCAGGTGTGCGGAGGGTGGAGGAACGTGGCTTCTTTAGATTATACTTCACCTCTGAACACATTCATCTGCTCTGGAGTAATGGTGGAAAAATCCAAAAACACTCGTTCGAAACACGAAGATTTCAGGTTAGGTTAGATATGAATTTCATAGCAGAAATATACACTTTTTCATTGAGGTTTGCAAAAAAAAAGCATTAGCTTGCTTAATAGGTGACATTTTATCATCTGAATTTTAAATGTATTTTAGACCAGCTTCATTATGTTCTCAGTATAGTTTTATTTGTAACAATGCTTCTTCCAACAGTCAAAGAGGAGGGTCAACATTGAGAAAAATGGATTTGTTTAAAATTTAATTGCCTCGGAAAGCAGAACAACATAAATTGCTAAGGTTAATGCTGGCTTTTGATGAATCATCATCAGCTTCAGAGCATCTACCTTTTGCAGCGACGACAAAAGTGAACGCTGTTGGGCTGCGTAAGGGCACGGAGGGGTGTGCTGGGGCCAGGGCTGGCGCGATGGATGATGTCCACCACACAGAGGGGGACATCTCAGGGCGAATTGCCCCAGCCATCAAACTGCACCACGCTGGGGAAACCGCTGCCCAAATTAACCTGCTGCAATACAGGTTGCAAAACCTTGTGGTAAAGAGGGAAGAGAAACCAACATGAGGGAAAACCAGCACTAAAACTGTGGGGTGGGCGAAGGGAAAGGCGTAAAGCTGCACTTGCAGAGGAGCTCATTGTTGAAGGCAAATCAGGATCACAATAAAAAACTATGTAACTGCAGGAATCTTCTCTTTGTAAGTACACTGGGGTTTTTCTGCAAGATTTATGTGCACGTATAAATACCTACAGAAACCTGGCCTTCCCTAAAGCACACCACTCATGTTTTAGCTTCTTAGATGTTTACTTGAAACATTCTTTCTACTTCGGTTTGTTTTGGGATCTTTTTGAGTTTGGTTTTGGGTTTTGTGGGGTTTTGGAGGTTTTTTTTACTAAGGTAGCTGATGCAGCAGGAGAGCGCATCCTCCAGCCCTGAGCCCCTGCAGCATTGCCAGTCTCCAGCCAGGACAGATTTCCATTCATCACGCTCCAGAACAGCCCAGCCCGCACCCCCAGGTGCCTCCCAAGGGTGCTGGGGACAGCACAGCCCCCCCTGCTCGCCCCCTCGTGCCTCCAGATGAGCTGCCCTGGGAACACCCCCGCTCAGCCCCCTCTTATTTTGGGAAGGGAGCAAGTATCCGATTCCACAGACCTTGAAATACGGCCATTAACAGTATTTGTCTGTATTTATTTAACATTTCCCCAGCCATAGCCAATTTCCATGATGCATCACACAACGCAGCTGACAAAAAAACCCGCAGTAACCAGGTGTGACAAGTAACAACATAGTAATAAATGATATAAGAGCTTTGGGAATTGCAAAGCCCAAAACCCAACAAAAGCATTGTTTTCTGGATCACATGGTTAAAAGGCATATAGCGCTCTCCCTCGCTCGTGTACTATTTATATGCTGGATGGCAAAATAAATATTGCAACAAACAATTTTTTTTTTTTCCTATGCTATGAAACTTTGTTCTCTCTGCCATACCTGGACGTTTTATTTCTTCTTTTTCAAGAAATCTATAAAAGAGTCCCCTCAAATGAGCAATCGGACTTATCTCGCTTGTCCCATTTAAGATCACACTCTGATTGTTCTCGCTATGAAACAGTTTGACTACATAAAACTTTACATCCAGGTAGATTTGTTTGGTTTATAACATAAATACATATACTATAACAGGGAGGAGGGTGATCGCAGCAAGAAGCTGAAATGAGTGCTGGATTTTTCAGAGTTTTCCCTGGAATTATTCCCATTCTGTAAAATGAAGCAACTTGCCATCTGTCTGCAAAACCCTCTTCATTTCAACCTCTGATACTCCAAAGCCATTGACTTTGCTGCTAGTCTTCATAAATCCCAAATCGCTATGGACAGCGCAAGTACCAAAAATATTAAATAAAGGCAGGAGAGGTCATTGCACATAGCAGGCCATCTCCAAAGGTGGGGTAAACTGGCCCTTACCCACCTGCCTCCCGAGCGGCCCTTGGCACGCGGGTACCAACAGGCAGATGACACCCCGAGCACACGGAGAACCTTTTTCCTCTTCATGCGGAACCGTTCTCTGTTTTTCCTAAATTTAACGTTTCTACATTTGTATAATAACCACACAGAAAGCACTCGTTATTACAGCCACAGTCAGGCCTGCTCTTTGGTATATCTTCTAGCGGTATAAGCCCGTTTATTCATCGTCTCCAACTTTGCCCTGTATTTGTACTATGGAGGAAACAAATTTCACTCAAAAATGCCAATCTGTATTACTGGCTGTGGTCATGTGTCGGGATGAACTTAATTTACAATACTGATTTCTGATAACTACATGATGTGATGAAGCAAAGATGAAATTTAATTTCCTTTCAAGAGAAGTTAGGTCCCACCCGTCGCCCTGGTTAGCATATCCTCCGTGGGTACTGTACCCACACATCGCCACGGAGCACGTGGGGGGAGCCTGCAGAGGTCCCTGCTTGCAAAAGGCACAGTGCCTAAGCCCAGACATCTGCAAGATGTCCCCAGGTGAACGGGGTCCAGACCAGAAGCAATATAACGCTGCTTCCGAGCTACCAGAGCCCGCTGGGACCTGGAAGAGGAGTTGCACCGAATGTGGCAAACCCACATGGGCAGAGCAGCACAGTCCCAGCGTCGTGGCGCCCTTGGCTTTGGAAAGCTTAAACTCATCCCTGGAAGCACAGGTCTCCCTGCTTTGGAAAGTGCCCCAGATGATCTGGGACACAAGATTTGCTTTTTGCTTTTTTTTTTTTTCTTTTTTGAGAAGAGGGATAGCTGCACCTAATAAATGGTCTGAGGAAATGTGCCTTGAGTTAATTACTTATCCTGTTTATTGCTGCACTGTAATCAAATCGAGCTGTTTTCTAAACAAGCTGTTAAATATAACAAAACAAATAGCAACGCTGATTCGGGAAATTATAATATCAAAAAAATGCACCAAAGAGTGTAACGCAAACTTAGGACCAGCACAAGAAGGATATAGCTACGTTAAGGTATGCCCAGAACCGCCCGCAGCTGTAGGGCTCGGAGGTTTTCCTCCCTGCGAGGAAGGTCTGCCTTTATATTAATGTGAAACACCACCCGGCTGTGGTATTTTTTTCTACATTTGGAAAATAATAAGAAATTGGGGTGAATTGGTTTTCTTTGGTTACCAAGGTCACCCTGTCATAGAAAATCTCCTCTGCGTGAATTTAATTTTCCTGCAGGTATTGCGCTGAGCCCTCCTCCCATAAGTCAGGTTTTTTGGGCATCTCTTGGAATGAGCCGACGTTAAATGAAACACGTCCTCTGCCGTTTTGGCAGGGTTGTTTCACTCTGCTTTGTCAACTCCTCTACAAACCATTATTCTTTGCAGGGTTACAGAAACAAGAAAAAAACCCCACATTTATTCCATTATTATTTGTCCTGTTCCTTCAATGCCAGGCACCTTTCTTTCCTGTCTTCTTTTTGTCATCCCCCTCAATACAGGGTTGCTTGAGGGTGAAGGGAGAGCTTGCAGAGCCTTATCAAATAGCCTTGGCCTGACCAAAATTTAATTTTTAAAAAAATAAAATATCACACCTGATCATTGAATTCTGTAATCTCTCCTCTTACCTTCCCAGTCCAATACTTGCCTTTCTCTGCTCTGCCTCCCAAACTGAGAAACACACTAAATGCACAGCTCCAGCTCCGGGTCCCAGAAAGAGCCTTCATCCCTTTGCAGCCGAGATTGCTTCCCGGAATTAGCAGTGTTAAGTTTATCGCTTTATTTTTTACACTGTAAAAACAGCGGAGAGGAGCCACTTTAAGCTGAACTAAATACAGTCTGGACAGCGGGGTAGCTTCAGGCCAAGAAAATCTCCCAGCCAAGAACCAGCAAGCATTATCCAGATTGTCAGAGAAGCCTTTTTACGGCTGTGCCTGAGTAAGCGAGCCCGTGGCGCACATTTAGCGACGAAGGCTGGAATTCCGGCTCCACCACCCGAAATACTATCATTTATTTTAAAAAAACAAACCAAAACAAGTAACTTCCAAAACATTTTGCTCTTCCACCATCTCAAAGCCAGACTTCTTTACCCCAAGCCCCCACGTTTCTGATACAGCGCGCTAATACCAATTTACTGTAAAAAACCAAAAGTGAAAACATTTTGAAAAGCCTGACACCCCTTCCTTACAGAAACCTTGTGCGCTGCAATGGCACCGTTTCATCTGTTGTATTATTGAAATCTGCTTGCAATTATTAGGCTTATTTCATATTTTAATGTAATTATGTTTGGCCTTTGCTCTCATAAATCCTTGAACCAGAACTGGAAGATAAGAAATTCAAATACCCTAAGCCTGCTAAAGATAAAATGCTGGAAGAAAGGTGACGTTGCTTAAATAGCTTCGCTCAAAAATCAATACAGAATACATTCATAAATTAACAATCACTCTAGACTAAAACATTTATTGCTGGAGGAACAGTGCATAATTAAACTATGGGAATGAATAACAAATCAAAATTTAATTTTAATTTTTGGGTTCTTTTTAAAGCCTTTGGTTAAAAAAAATTAACTTGGCTACACCTGACTTTGTTTTTACGGAGATTATGTGTTTTAGTTGGTCATGACCCCCAAAACTGTAGTTCTTTAAAGGTCAGGCTCCAGGTAAGTGATTTTAACTGGATTTGTGCCAAAATTCAGAGATGTCAGGGTAACCGGCATGGTCCAAAAAAAGAAAAAAAAAAAAAAAGCGAGTATTGCATTTGTTATCCCAAAAGGGAAAATTCAGATTAACCAAAGCATTTAAATCATACTTACACCTGACCTTGTGAAGTGCCACATTGGGAACAGTTGTGTGTTTCCAGCCGACGCTGGATTTAGGCACTGCAGCCTGCGTCTGCCGCTGCCGGCGTCACACCGCGGAGCGGGAGGAGCGGAGCTGGAGGACGAAGGTGCTGCTGCCGTCCTGACAGCGCTGCCCTCCCAGTTCAGGGTTGGGATTTCTTTATTTTATTTGGTTTTGGCCTAGGTGGGCTGAATACCCATTTGCAGCTGGACCACAAAATTTGCTCTTGAGGCAATGGTCCAGCTCACCCCAAGCTGCCCGGGGCTGCAGCCTGGGCACTTCACGCTGCGAACCAGAGCATTGTCAGCATTGTCAGTGGAGAAAATCAGGAGATTTGCTTCTAAAGTGCTTCCAAACTGAGCCGCCAGTGCAGGCGCACCCGGGGTGATGTGCAGGCGGCGGTGTCTGCCGCGGTACGCACATCGCTCCTCCCTTGCGCTGCCTACGGTGCTGTCTTAGGCACCCAGCACGAGCCGAGCAGTGCCTGCGCAGTGCCTCGCCAAGCATCACTTGTGCTCTTGAGACATCAAGAGAAAGATCTCAAAAAGCTCAAGTTCCCTTTTTTCCCCCGCTTAAATTTTTCTAGGCAGTTTTTTTCAGGCTATAACCATATGTTCACACACAAAGCTGTTCCAGACCAGAGTAAGACGCCAAGGAAATGAAGCTGGGATGATTACTGTTTGCTCTTTGGAAATGGGTAAGTGATATAAACCTGCAGGAGCAAGGCATAAGATATAATATTTTTTTTTTTCTTTTGTCATTTCACGTTCCATTTTGCCTCCCTCTGTCAAAATCACCGCTGGCTGTTCAGCATGAGCTGTCAGAGATTAATCCAGTGGACACAGAGGGTTAGGAGGGAGAATAATTACATCAGGCAAATGAGATGCCACACACTTATGCTTTAAGATATGCCAAAGCACTCATGTTCTATAGGCACCTTTGACCTTATAGCTGCATCCTGAACAGTGACAACTGCTGCTTTTCCAGGTAAAACATGCTTTGTGCTAAATAAGGGAGGGGAAGGAGTAAGATGGGATAGGAAGGACAATTAACTGCTATAAAATAATCATAGAATCACAGAATGCTTTGGGCTGGAAGGGACCTTTAGAGGCCATCCAGTCCAACCCCCCTGCAGTGAGCAGGGACATCTTTAACCAGATCAGGTTGCTCACAGCCCCGGCCAACCTCACCTGGAATGTTTCCAGGGATGGGGCCTCCACCACCTCTCTGGGCAAAATCAAAGAATTTCTTACAAACGTGTTGGCTGTTCTGCTGATTTCCCTGGATAACTTACAACCAAAGCACTTCATCTTTAAACACCAGCCTCTTTAAATATATCTGTTATCAGTCACGCAGCGGTGACGCGAACACTGAATGGCCACGCAGAGATAAATTTGAAGAAATTATTTCCATTAGCAGACCTGCTAGGGAACTATAATACAGGAATTTAGTCTTTGAGGAAATATATGGTAGTTTTACACTCCCCAAGGAAAAGGAAATGCATAATTTAGATATTTTGATCTGGGTGCGTGAAAATGGAAATAGCACTCTTTTTCAGTTTTAGGAAGGTATCAATAAAGGACAAAAATGTCTATATCATGAAGGTCGCATTAAAGAGCATCATTAGTAGATCACTTGACCTTTGCTTCATAGGTCAATTCTGTGAATCGAATTTCCTTCAGCATTAAATAGCTTTGTTCACGGTACTTAAAAATACCATTTCACCGGAGAAATAAAAATAAGCAAAGAAAGCTGGCTTTCTTCTCACAGATGCAGAGGGTGACAAAGATGCACAGCGTATTTTGGGGTTCCTCTCCATGTGAAAGGTTGACTTCAAGCAAGGGAAGGACAGTTAGAAATGTCTTACTCCAGACCATCAGGTTTGGGGGAGCCTGACCGAAGGGACAAGGAACAATCCCATTTGTACAGTCCTCTCTTACGTTGCTAATGATGACAAACCCGAGAATGGTTTTGATGTATCCCAAAATCACCCCAGCAAGTAGAGTCTCCACAGCTGCCTGCTCTGGCCAACCGGAAGGAAATGAGTGGAAATATTTTGAGCACAAGTCAAAAATAAGATAACAAAAGTCTCCTCAAAGTAACTGCCTTCAACCACTGCTGGAAATGCAATTCTTACGCTGGTCTGACCCAACGCATCTGTTTTGCTCTTACTTATCCCCATGGCAGCACTGAACCCAAGTGAAATCCTCATGGTACTTTTGCACTTATTAAATTAGATGAGATTTTCAAAGATTCATAGATTCTGGAGCCAGAACAGACCATTATGGTCTATTCAAACTCATGCATCAACACAGGCTATAAGTTTCACCGAGTGATTCCCGCATGAAGACCATAATTTATAACTGAGTAAGAACATATTTTAAAGGAAGAAATCGAAGTTCTCTATAAAAAGGTCAGTTACTTCATGTAGGATGAATGACGGATGGGGCCTAACAGAATAAATACACACAGCACTTTTCTGATACCAGAATACTCCTCGGAATATGTTTTTCGTTACACATTATTTTGCCCATTGTAAGATTAAAAGCATCGTGCAAATCCAGCCCTGGAGAAGGAATCCTACCTGTCCGTACCCAGCTGCTTCTTTTCCCCTAATGCACGTTAGAAAGTACATTATATGGAAAACCAAAACATAGCCATTATTGAACATTAGCAAAACAACCAAACAGTGAAGCTATAAAACCAGAAAATAATCCTTTCTTTTAACGTACGGTTTTGCTTGAGATTTTACCAGCACTTAGCCAAATAAGCAATATACTCTCTTCACGCACATGAGAAGGAACGTATTTCATCTCTAAGCATTTACACCTTCTGAAAGCAAACAGCACACCAGGCCACATTAATCAGTACATGCTGAAATGGATAGAATTACAGTGATATGACTTGCAAAGACACAGGAGGTTCATCACTACAATTGTCAAATATTAATGAGACAAGTCCAAAGAACAAATTTTGCCAATAAAACCCTACATGAAAGGGCCTTGAGAAATGAAAGGGAAGGGTAGTTCCGCTCTGGGTGATGTGCTGATACCAGGAACATCTGGCAATACCACCCCAGGTACTCCAGGTACAATCTAGGTACAATTTCAGCATTACTTGGAGTATAAGGAGCCTCAATTCCCTAAAAGCCTCTGGTGAAACAGGGAGATGGACTCAAAAATACCTAAATTAGACACTCCAAATAAGATTGAGAACCCTTTTTTTTTTTTTTTGGTCTCAGATGTGAAATGGCACATTTTTAGGAACAAAGAGAGTCCTTCCAAAGGTCTCTATAATACAGAGGGGCTCATCACAAGATACCCGTCATTACTTATTTAGATCGCACTGAGGCTGAGTAGGCTTTTAGCACTTATCCCTCCATAAGAAAAATACAGCAGTTCTTGGGGAACATTTCTTGGAACAGGAGCAGAAAGAGAATCAACAAAAAAAAAAAAAAAAAAAAAAAAAAGAGAGAGAGAAGAAAACCATGTTTTCCTCTCTATTCCCCTACCAGGGTCCAGACGCGATTTCAGAACAGACAACAGGACATCTCTGCAAACCCGGTGGGAAGCTTTCCTTCCCACGAGGTCCGGGGGAGATTTGCGGTGGGACTAACAGCATCATTAGTGGTTCAGAGCTAAATGCAGTAATGAAGTCTCATTCATGCCTACAGCAGCGAGCAGAGCCAGCACCCCAAAGACAACACACACGGGATGTGGTGGGGTGTTAGAGGGGATGCTCTTTCCCAGCGCCGCCAGTCATGCCCCAGCCACCTGAAGGCTGACCGCATGGAAGCAGCGACAGCTCAACAACATCTGCAGATCCCATAACCATCAAAACTCCTGGCTGGACATAAAAGGTGCCTGTCTCGGAAGGTACTCACTGCCTGAGTTGCTTGAGAAAATGTTCATATTGCAAACAGCCACCAGAGTCATGCCCCATTAGTAAACCAGCCGCACTTCAGACACCTTTCACATTTCTGCTTATCTGCGTCACTTGCATATTTTATACTGGATGCATTTCTGAGGAAAATGAAAAGTTACCACGGCACATTTGTCCCACCATTCTATAGCACTTCCCTCACTTTTGGCAGCTGACGTGGCTAAGCATAGAGGAAAATTTACCAAAGCTGTGATTTTCCATAGCACAAGTGGACTTTTCTCACTCCGAGACTACAGAGATTCACAGTTCACGTGGGTTTCAGATGGCTGTAGCTAAGCCTGGTGATAACAGAGACCTTGCTGTTCCCAATCTTAGTTATGCACAAAGGGGCATTTTTTGCAGTTCACGTCTTCCCTGCTCGGAAAGAGCCCACAGAGCCAGCCAGCAGTGCAAAATACGGTAAGCAGGACAGGACTGGAACCCAGGAGACATGGATGCTATTATCCTGTGCTCAGCAACCTCGTTAAATAAATCACTGCACCTCTGTTCTCCCCATCAGGTTAGTGGAGACAGCGATAATGATTGCTCCATAAAATCCTTTGAGATTTACTGTTTAAAAGCAATCTGAAAGCTAGGTATACTATTTGCTTGATTAGATTATTTTATATCACGGTTCTTATCATCAATTTACTCAAGTGGTGAGTTGAAGAGAGTTGGTAAGTAAAAAAAAATAGGTGCAGCTGGGTGGTTACACTGGAACTAAACAAATCTCTCAAAAAAACTTAGGAATATTCTACATGTGTGCGAGCGACAGCAATTAAAAAAAAAAAAAAAAAAGGCTTTCCAGATCAGTGTACCAGTGCAAAGGCTGTAAGGCATTAATCACCGCAGAAATGATCCCTCAGTCACGCAGAGTGACCAATGCCACCCTTCATGCAAGGTGGCCCCAGAGAGGGAACACCAGCGTCTCTTCTGAAGAGTACCACGGCGTCCTGAGGATGCCCCATCTCATACGAGAAACACTGAGTTTGAAATGAAACTCTAAAAATTCACGTGTCTTCAAATAGAATAACGGTGCCAACATCAACCGGAAAAAATAAAGAAAACTTTCCAAACCCACAAGTTAATGCTATTCTTTACAAAAAATGCCTTTTATCAATAAACTCTATGGCGCATTTTCACAGGTACACATACAGTTAGTTCAATTGAGCTGACATAGGAGTTTTTATAGAGATAATAAAAGGAACTATCAAGAAAAATAAAAGAGAGATCCTTGCCAGAATTAATCAAAAAGCCTTGAAGAGAATATAAGAAAAGCCAAGCAAGTATGCCCACCGATTCAGAAGTTTGAAAGAAGACAGAAAAATAGAATTCAATTATGCAATAAAAGATCACTGAACAATCCACAAGCTACGCAAAACCAGATACTGAAATATTAGAATAGTCAAATCTGAAATAACACCTAAGGAAGCAAGCTCAATAAAGACAACACGATTGAAAAGTAATTACAATGGTAGAACCGAACCGCTTAGGAGTGAGCTCAGTACATCTGGATAGCTGGATTTTTGCAGGAACATTTGCTTCTGAAGAAAAAAAAAAAGTGCAAAAAGAAAAAGGCTGGCAGCGAAATAACAAGGACGTTATTATGGATTTTAAAAGCATATTGTTAGCATGTGAGTGGAAGCTGTACCTGATGTGAAGTAGCTTTAAGCATGAAGAGGAAAAAGGAAAGGACAGGTTAAGTTATAAGTTTGATTGGGAATTCATGAGAATTAACAGAAGCGTAGTTGTTCACCGTTACTTTAGAAGGTACAAAATACTAATATGCAGGAAAATTTACAGGAATGGAAAAACTGAAGATTTTTACAGGGGACACGTAATTCCTTCTGCCTGGGTGATGCTGCCCCATCGAGCGTTTATTGGCACGGACCTGGCTTTCCATGTTTTTCAGTCTGCCTTCAGTATTTCCTCTTCCTCTCTGGGTTTTGCACCTGAAGGATTTTCCCCCCGTTGGTTGCCGACAAGGATGGCTTGAGCAGCATCTGAACATGGATCAACCCGCAAAGCAGGAAAGATGTGTTTCTCAGTCACGACTTACTCCGGTGCGGTGAAGTAGTCGCCGGAGGATGCTGCAAAATTAAATGTCATGAGGAGTCTGAAAAGATCGACTTCGAAGTCGGAGTTAGGAGGCACAAACTCGCAAAAAAAGGGAAATACAGAGAGACACTTCAGGTGTGCAGGTATTGCCTTGGCTCCACTGCACCAGACAAATTTTTACTTACTTTTTGTACAAAGCGAAGAAAATTTGCCCTCCTGCAGAGTGCTCTGGCTTTCTGTACTTCGGGCACTTAAGTAAAACAACTATTTTTTTCTTGTGCAATTAATGAAGCTTCAGATGCACAGAATGATCTATCGCACGTTTCGCTGATGTAATTTAGTATAGATGTGTGGGAAGGGAACACGTAATTAAGTTCATTGTCAGCCAATTGCCTGGGAGTGACCCTGCAGAAGCACTTCATTTAGTCACTGAATTCCCCTGAACGCCAGTAAAATCTCAGATTGACTGCGTCTTCTTTCTTAAGTGAAGCCAATCTGGAGACGGTCATAAAAGTTCATCTGCTGATTTAATACGAGCACAACCTCACTGTACTTGACAGAGGATCCTCGGGAGCTGTTTATACGACCGGCTGCAGCTGTTAGGATGCTTTTTCACAGTTTTTGCACCAGTATTTAAAAAGTGCATATATCTGGGGTCCCACACAGCTTTGCTCAGGTACCACAACCAGCAGAGCAGCAGCAGCGCGCGGTGCGATGTCAAGCTGCACAAATGAGGCAAAGGAGGCATTTATCTCTTGGGACAACACACACATCCCCTGCTACAACAGCGGGCTTTGTGTCACCAGTGATCCCGTGCCAGTGTTTGGAGCCACTGCTTTGGGTCTTGTGATGGCATCGTCTCCAGCCTTGAGCCGAAACAGCACAGCTGAGGAGCTGATGCCCCATACCAGCGCAGCTCCTGCCCTCAAACCACAAGAGCTCCACGTGGGATCTAAAAAGATCCATGGGTTTGAGGATAAAATGCAGCTTCTGACAACCTGGGAATCCTCCTCTGGCAGCCACGAATTGTCAGCAAAAGAAAGAGCCATTTTTCCTGCATCTTCATCTTCTGGGGGAATTTTAGGAAGCAGTTGTGATTTTTTTCCCACGCTTTGGCTGTCCGATGCTGCACAACAAACACCGTATGAAACATTTATCCGCAACCAACGTGCAGCAGCCGTGCCCGGGCCAGCCCGGCATTTCGGCAGGAGCACGCCCTGCCACAAGCACCGATGGGCACCGCATCGCTCCCCCGGGTGGTGGGAGCTTTCGGGGCTTCCTGGCAGAACTCAGCTCCTGCTTTCTGCGGAGATTTGAGGCAACCGTAACCACATAATGTCTGTGCAGCACCATTTGCAGTGGCTGTCTGCAAAAGAGTAAATTGATTTTAAGAAGGCCCTTCTGATTTTCATCCTACCAGCATGGTCCATGCGTCTTTCCCAGGCTGCCATCTGCTACGTTTTTGTCTCAGGCTTCCCACAGGAGTCGAGAAGGGGACCACACTTTTTTCTGCAGCGGTGCCTTTGACAGGAGGCTGACCACATTTTCCTGACATCTGTCCCAGCAAACTATTTTTCCGCTTACTCCTTTTTACTTGCTGCCAACTGCAAGTTCCACTTCCCTCCGTTACCGCTCCCCAGCAAACGCCAGCACGGTGCCTGGTCCCTCCTACGCAGGACGTCGGAGCGCAGGGTTCTCAGGTGGTTGCTTCTCCGGTCTCCTGCAGGCGTCAGCATCGATGCTTTTGTTCTGTAAGGTCTCAGGCTGTAATTGCCAGTAATTACATCACACCTTCTCACATATATACACTGCCTACTTGTCACTGTTCATATGCGACTTTGATTTTTAAAGAAGCTGAAAAACGCCAGAAATGTTGTTAAAGCTGTTGGTTTGTTTTTTTTTTTTTTAACCTAAATGTGCAGGCAGCAGGAGTAGGACCGTTGGGTCCTCAACACGTGCCCCTCCACTGGAGCTAAGAAGCAAAGGCAGCAATGGTGGCTATCACCTCCCGGACACTGCAGAAGTCTGGCCGGCATGTTTTATTGGCATTTCTCTGTGGAGGAGTGGTCAGGACTGCGGGTCGCACCCCAGGGGACTGAAGGAGGACCTGTCACACCACCTTATTTCCCCTCCGCTGAGCTGTTCATGAGACAATCTTGGTTATCCCCATTTCCCATGTCGAGGGGGCAAGTCCCAGCCCTGAACACAAGGCTGGTCACTCCAACAGGGGCTCGGCAACCTCCATCCTTACTCCTCACGGGTCCCCTCTTAAGCCTACTCTACACATACCCGCTAATCCCCTGGCCCCAGCACCCTTCCCACCCACCCCAGCTCACCTTGTCTCTATGTGAAGGCAAGGCAGGAATTTTTTTCTTCCATAACTAGATGTCAGAGCAAGAAAGACAACTTGCACAGAAAATTCCAGCCCAAATGATGTAAGATTTGGCTAAGGAAAACACGGCTGGGGAAAAAAAAAAAAAAAATCTTATGAATATGAAGCATATCATAGACATACCAGTAACGGCGTGCCAGCCCTGCCTCAGACACAAGTGTCATGTACACAAAACTTCTCTGTTTTCCAGTTTTGTTTCATGATATTGAATATCTGGAAGGCTGTTAAAATAGAAAATGTATTTGTTTCATTCATGAAGAAGAAATCTAGGCGGCTGGTATGAACCGTAGTGTTGTGATCAAAGAATCACGTTTCCCAGGCAAGCACGCCAGCTTGCATCTCACCAGCTTAGAAGCATCTACTAAAGCAGAAACTTTTTACATTTAGAGTCGTGAAAATCTTGCTACACTAACTTAAGGCAATTCTCAGTTGTTAAATTTAATTTCCCATCAATAAATCTAATTATCTAATTCAATTTCTGCTTCTTAATAAAAATGGTTTCCTATGTCATTATAGCCAACCTCTAATATCTGAGGCTCAATAGGATTACAGTCTGCGTAAATACAATTTCTGCAAACAGATGGATTTCACATGCGGATGGGGAAACGCAAAATGGCATTGGTAGTTATGTCGGCTTCAAACACTTATCATTTTGAAAAAAGAGAAACAATAACGTTACTGGGGTTTTTTTTCCTCTGTCACATATAGGAGAAAGCAAAATCTGTGATTGCGCCTTCTTTAATTTCACAAGGCTTAGGATGCTCCCTTTCAGGAACTGAATTATCTTAAATATATCCCTACCAGAATAATTAGGAATGTCATCGGGGTTGTTTGACATGCTGCAAACACTGGAAGCCTTTCTCGTGAATGGGAAAATTATTGTTATAAATGTTTGTGCAGATTTTAACTAACCCACTTGACCACAGTTCTGACAGTTGTGAGATGATTTTTCATAATATATTTGTATGCCAAAACGTAGCTATTCAAAAGCAAAGTTTATACCTGCTAGGTCACATACATGAGCATGCCATGAGCTCAGTGGGGTCAATTATGGCTCTGCTTGCAGCCAGGTGATGCTCCACTGCCTTGCGCAGTTAGGTACACAGACAGAAAGGAAGATTCCTCCTTTGCCAAAATTTGCTCTCCGTGTCCCGTTTACAAGCCTCTGCAGAGTATCAAAGTTAACACTTCAGGAATTGATTTTGAGCATCAGGTTGGGAATTGCACAGAAATTCAGGAGAAGAATGACTGAAAGGTTTTGAATCAGAAATAAGTTAAAAATACGTCACTGCCAGTGGCTGCCACTTAAAATCCTCACCATTCACATAAACCAGGAGAGAGGAGAAGAGAAAAAAAGGGAATTAAAGGAGGCCTTAATAAACCTAAAGAAAAGACACAAGAAGAAAACTTTATGGAATACAAATCACAGCAGAAACACAGCTGGTGCGTAGCTTTTAATTGTTTTTAAGGGAAGCTAATCCCCATGGGGTTTGAAGATGGGACAGCTTTAGGTTTAAAGTCATTTACCAAGTATATTGTTCAGAGGCGCCTTTAGGCAAAATCACTTTTCTGTTTGTTTGGCTTTTTTTCTTTTTTTAATATTATTTAGCTGTGGGAAGTATCATTATAGCCAGCCTGTCACTTCCCCATTTGTCTTTGTTTCTCTTGCAATTAGGCCAGCTCCAGGATGGAGCAGAGGAGGGTACTCGCAGCAAGTACTCCCAGAGGGCACTCTGGTGGCAGTGGGCTGAGCTGGCCCGAGCGGGAACAGCCGCAGCGCGTTGTCCATCATGCCACAAAACTCAGACTGCAGGACCCTTCAACTTCTCTGCTTCCTCAGCTCCAGTTTCATGCCCTGGGAATGAAAGGTGAGCAAAAAAAAGGAATTTCTAGGTGAGCAAAAATATTAGCATTTGCTCCTTTCCCATCTTAGGGAGACACTGAAGGTGAATGTGGGACTGCATGGAGAATTATAGCAGTGAGGGAAAAGCATAAATGCACGTTTTACCACCTAAATTCTGCAGAGAACCTCCTTTTCATTTCATTTCTCTCTCTGCACAAACATGTTTCCCCTCATCCACTCCCTCCCCTATTCCCAGTCACTGGACCCATGTCCCAGGTTTTCACTTGTAAAATCAAATCCCCGCAGTGGGCGCTCCAGGCCCAGCCTCAGGCTCAACCCCGACTCCTGGTTGTCGTGGTTTAACCCCAGCCGGCAGCCAAGCCCCACCCAGCCGCTCGCTTACTGCCCCGGTGGGATGGGGGAGAGAATCGGAAGGGTAAAAGTGAGAAAATCCATGGGTTGAGATAAGAACAGTTTAATAATTGAATAAAATAAAGTAAAATGGTGATAATAATAATAATAATAATATACAAAGCAAGTGATGCATGATGCAGTTGCTCACCACCCGCTGACTGACGCCCATCCAGTCCCCGAGCAGCGATCGCTGCCCCCCGGCCAACTCCCCCAGTTCCTATCCTGAGCACGATGTCCTATGGCATGGAATATCCCTTTGGCCAGGCTGGGTCAGCTCTCCTGGCTGTGCCCCCTCCCAGCTCCTTGTGCCCCTGGCAGAGCACGGGAAGCTGGAAAGTCCTTGACTGGTGTAAGCACTGCTCAGCAACAACTAAACCAGTGGTGTGTTATCAGCATTATCCTCGTCCTAAATCCAAACCACAGCACTGTGCCAGCTACTAGGCAGAAAATTAATTCTCTCCCAGCCAAAAACAGGACACTGGTTAAAATGACCAAAAAAATCCCAGGAAGCTGAAAAAACAACGCAGCAGTCCCACTTGGGGAAGGCTTAGGAATATAGAAAATTTGTTTTATACTTAGGACACCCTGAACACCTGGGATGGATTTCTATAGAAGAGCAGGGGGTCAAGAGAAAGTATCAAGAACAAATGATCTTGGCTGGTTATTTTCTCAATGTAGCTGGACTATTGGATGGCACTTTCTCCTTTCATTAATGTTTGGGGTGACCCCTAGAATAAATAGGCGCTATATACGAGAGGAGTGCATTTTTCCTGGAACGGTTTCTGAAATCAAACTGAATACTTTGAATATCAGCAGCCCACCTACAACCAACCAACCAGCTCCAGAGATATTACCGTGGCTCATGACATAGCAGGTTATAAACTGGCATTTTATAGGCATATAGCCAAAAAAATGGTGTAAACTCGTCCAACTCTTTGGCTGAAACACCTGTAATCCAGAAGAGAGGAACTAATTGCAATTCTTTTCTGGTTCAAAGGGTCCTGTTCAAAGCTCAGGATGTCCAAAGAAAGACAGCCGAGATTACCTAAATACGACCTTGACATCTTCCCTATTTACTTCACAAGGTCTTACTCTATATATGAATATGTATATGAAGTACTAACTTGCTCTCTCTGGGCGGAAAAGAAAGTTCAAATAATTATTCATTTGTGATCACTCTCCAGTTAATTTAAAGGGTATATAGATAACCCTCAGTGTCCTATTGACTAGGATTAGTAGAAAGTACAGTGAAAAACAGGAGCAGACACCTGCATAAGAATGGGCTAGTTGAGTTCTGGAAAGGGAAAAATCTCCTTTACAAACCTGCAGCTGTCAAACGGCACGTGGAAAAGGCTCAGCTGGGTAATGGACTTTACCTGGGCGACCAGGAGAACTTTTCCTGAAGTCCTTCATCAAAGGAAGGCTTCTAAAGAAACCAAGCAGGGGTGGTTAAACACGACGAAGGCAGGAACAAGCTGCCCGTTCTCACAATCGAAGTTCACCACTGAAGAGAGCTGTGCATCCACCGTCGCCTGAAAGGGGGACTGGTAAAATTATTGCTTGCTGCGATCACAGAGTCATTCCAGGTGTACAACACCATGTACAGTGGCTTCTCTGTCAGGGTGGGCTATGCAAGAAGGGTTTTTTAGCCAGGAAACAAGGTGATTTATGAGGAACACAACAGAGGTCTGCAAAGTCGCAGGTGCCTTATCTCCATGGAAGCACTGAACCCAAGGGAAATCTTTGCGGTACTTTTGCACTTATTAGGAGGCAGCTCCCAGCTCCAGTCCTTCCTCCAGGCTATTTGGAGAGCACAGAAACACAGCTCCATCATGGGCGATCGGTGTGGGCAGAAAGCTGTGCCCAAAATGGTGCTGTGTGCCCAGCATTACTAACGAAGCATGTAAAACTAAGACAAAATTGCTGGCGAAGTCAATGATCTTACCACTTCTTCTGCCGGGTCTGTAGGGAAGCAGACGTCGTGCATATGGAGAATTTGTTCTCTCTTTTACCACCAGCTATTATTATTGATGGGTGCCCGGTGCCAGCTGTGATCATAAATTAATGAGCATTAACCAAAATAAGAAATTTCTAGAAAGTTTTTGGTAACATGGACATCTCCTTTCATCTTAACTTCGTTCATCCTTCCTATAAAGAGAAAAAAAATAGCAGCTCAGTATAGCATGTATACATCAATTGCTAAGTTTGTGTTGCTTGCAAGACCAATCGTGTCATCTTCATGCAAAAGCCTTCCTTGACAAGTTTCTAATTTACCCTACACCTTACTGTGTTTTTATCTTGTGCCGGCACGACAGGAGGTTGTTTATTTTGCAAAAGGGACTGTTTTTCATAGGAAAGTTGATGGACTCTCTCTTCTTTCCTCCCTGCCACCCCCCCCAATTAACACTACCGGTGACAAGGAAATCTCTCTGAGCCACAACAAAGTCACACAATACACCTTCTTAGCCCCTCTGCGAAGTATATAATAAATTAGGTGACTCGCTCAGTCTATAGATTAAGCGTGCCGCTTGGAAACCACGCAGAAATAGCTGCAAACGAAGTGACGTGACTTTTCAATACAGCCAAGTCTGGGTCTATTGATAGTGGTGTAGAAATATGACACTCCGAATTTTCTTACGCTATGTACGTTTCTTACTCATAACACTCCAAACATAGTGGGTATTATCTCAGAAAATGTAAACATCTGCTTAATTTGATTTGGCTTCAGCTCTGCTACAACAACCAGTTGACCTGTTTCTAGGGAAAATATTCAATTATTCTGCTCAGAAGTGAACCAGGCCAAGTACAAACCTGTGATTTCATCAGCCAAGGAGAACATTTTTAGGAGAAACATCTCTGTAAAGCGACTGACATTAAATGATGTTACACACTAAATCCCCCTTAGCAGACAGCACGCCTGGTGGTGTTTTGTTTTTAAATGTTTAGGGTTGGTGGATTTGGGTAGTCTGTTATAATTCATGTGTGCCTTACGATGTACCACTGGCTCCATCTGTGCTGGATCAGCTGTTATTATTACCTGTCTCTTCTCCAATTCATCTTCTCTAAACAAACCAAATTCTCTCCTCACAGTCCGAAGGGAAGGCTAGCTCTAGGGTTTATCTATCCCAACGCTGTACCTTAAGATGGCCAATAACTGGTGGGTCACCTTCTTGCAGCTATTGATGATGTTGTTTATCTGCATTACCACCCTCCTTGAATCATCTCTTTAGCAGCCTGAGTCCAAGCCTATTCCGTCCTTGGAGTTGGCGATTCACAGAACTGTTGTTGCCAACCCCAAGATCACTCTCCTGAGCAGTAATTTGGAGATTACCTGGCACAGGCAGGACTAGAAATATATATTCCCATCTGCATTATCCCAGAGTTTCACTTTTTTATGTTTATATTTACCACCTAAGTCACTGAGGTCCTTTTGCAAACTTCTGAGACTCTACTCATAACTTCTCTCCTTCGCGAAATCTGATTTAAATAGATGGGTGGAAATGCAGCCAACAGCCCCTAATCTCAATTCATAGTGATCACTAATAACATTTTTGATGGATTGCAGTAGTAGAAGAATAGAGAGTCCTGCTCTCCGTTGTCCCAACCCGCAGAGAGCTGAGGTACGAAATACTGTACATGAAATACGTGAAATGTAGGTTAAAAGAAAAATAAATAGGAGAGTGTAACAGAACAATGAAGAGGCACGTGCTAAATAGTCTTAAGTGTCATTATACAATTATTTGGCTGTATCACTGTAAGTATATAAACGACGTATCAAAAGAGACCTGACATTTATTGCTTTCTTCTTAGGTTCACCTAACAACTTTTCTGAGAAAAATTAGCCTGTTCCCAAAGGACCTACATAATACTAATGCAAAACCATGACCGTACACTGAATTTACCCTCACAAGGCTGAGAACTGGCTCCAAGCAGGTCAGTAATGTGCAGGCCAGGTCTGGATTCAGAGTCTTGATATCAGATCACAATGATTTATTCAAACCCACAAGCAAGGCTACAGATGAATGGTTTAAGATCTCCCTCATTACGACGTCCCAGGAGCACCAAGCTGGGTTATCCCCTATTATTATGCTATTTTCCCTGGCTTTGAAACCTTTAGCAATTTTATGGGATCTAACAGGCATTACAGGAGGAGTCAGGCTGCATAAATTACTTCCACATGCAGACAATTTCCATTTTAGTAAGCAGCAGAGGTAAAGTGACACCTGTAACCTTAGAGAAATTTGACCAATATCTCTAACTCCAAGCTGAATTGTTCTAAGTCAAAAAGCTTAATTTTAACAAGGATTTGCAGTTTGTCCTTGTTAATAGCTTGAGAGTTTAAGTAGATAGCAAATAATTTAAATTATTTAAGGATTTAGTTGAATAAAGGACTGAATAAGTTGGTTAGAGATAACAGGCATCCATGTGTACAAGCATCGAGGAAGACCTTAAGAGGCAGAATTCCCTAAACCCGTACTTGTGAGTATAGATGAAGTGCAGCGAAGAGAATTTCTCCTCCAGAATTGAATTCTTTCTCTTATGCAACATTTTCTGGACATTACAAAGACACATTTCAGTAAAAAAAAAACTTAAAACCAAAAAACCAACATGCTGGGATTCAATTTTTATTTGGTACGGAACAAATGTACTAAGACTCCTAAACAAGACTATAGCAGTTTCTGAAATGAGAAATCTCCAAAAAAAGGACTTTTTTTAAAAGTTAAAAATAGGCTAGCCAATATGGATCCCAAAGACGTATATTTCCAATATATATTTAAAGACAAAAATATTCTCAGTTCAGAAGGATACATATAGCACTTAGTTTATGGTCCAAACTAAGAAAAGATAAGAATCACTCAGGATCAGTTGAGCTCACGAATTCTCTACCTTCCCAATGAACTGTGCACTTGCCAGCAATCCCTCCTAGGCCAAAAAATAAAAATCTAATAGAGCGCGTAGAAATCCCTGGAGTAGAGCACAACACACTGGCAGCAGAAATACCCTCTCTTTCCCGCAAACAGAAATAGAAGGTCCCAGAACGCCTCCTGAGAACAGATATGCTTTCCATAGCTGCGCACCAGAGTGAGCCAACACCCCTTTGGGGAAAGTTCTTGTGAAACTTCCACCCATATGTCCAAAAGAAAAGGTTCCGTTAAATCAGATGTCTACCTCGGTCAGCTCCTTCCCGTATACGTATCTTCTAACTTGATAGCTTCAAAAAGCCAGTGAAAGCAGAATGCCACCATAATGCTTCAGAAATGGCAATTGTGGAAAAAGCAAACAGCATGCCCTCCCCCCCTCCCCAAACCCTGTGACTCCCCGTGCGAGGTCCTCAGGTGTAAAACAGAAAAGCCGAACCTCTTTGATCTCAGCACACTGACGGATCTCTGATCTTACCTCTGGTTTCCCTGTTTCTTTTTTATTCCAATAACAAACTGTACTATGGAACTGTATCTTAACATATTCCTGATTTTTGGGCGGGATATATTTTTTTGCTCTTTTAATGTCTAGCTCTAGACATCAACACCTGAACTTAATTATATTCTTTATACAGCATTTCACCATTGACCTTTTGTTTCTTCTAAACAGAGAAAACTCCCGGTGCAGTTATCTATGGGAACAAACCAGGTTATTCCAGGGCTGCTTCTGGATACCATAAGACTGTACATGCAATTGCTTAAGTGTTCAGAACCTGCCAGTCCCACAACTCAAATGTAAAGGAAAGCCAGAAAAATAGAAAACAGGAATAACAAATGCTCTCTCCAAAAGCTTCTGCAGTTTTCAGAGGGCTTCCAAGAGCCCACGTAGTCCTATGAGCATTTAGAGCACTCCTGGTGTTTATCATAATATCTCACACTGGTATTTCGTCTCACCCAATTTTCTGTCTGTAACTTGGCAGAAAGGGGCAAGAAAGCCCTCACTAAACTGCCTCTAGAGAATATGGGCTCAGAAACGTCAATCAGAAGAGTTCGTACCTATTTACGATAGTTGTTTTGAATCATCTCGTGTAAAAACACTGTTTTAGCTTGACTGACCTTACACGTCTTCAGCTGATGTCTCATACAAATAATTTCAACACAGACTGGAATTTGCAAAATTTATGTTCTCTTCCATTGGTACCTTCACCCAGTATCCAGTTCCCAGAATTCAAATCTCATTTTCTGTGGATATTTTATGACAGCAAGGACCAGCAAAACAGTGCAATTAAGCCCAAAGCCTAGGAGTGCAGCATATAAAAGACAATGGCATCTGATTTACTAGTGCAGCCTTATAAATGCTTTTCACTGCAACCTTGGCAGACAAAACAAGAACTCAACCCAAGATCTCCAGCAGAGCTGTAGGAATAATTGAATTTTCAGTTCAATAGCCAAATTGGAAAAGAAAATAGTTTGAAATTACCCAAAATGTTTTTTGTTGTTTTTCTCATTAAAGTGAAACGCGGGGTGAGGATATGCTGCTTCGCCTTCACTCAACAGCCCAGCCATACGGTTTTTCAGCCAACGCATAGGTGACCTAGATTGAACCCCCTGATTCCTCTGCCCCTCCGAAAGAAGGGCTCTTGTCATTGCCTTACAACGTATTTGGAAGGAGGTTGCTCTCATTCTCTCTGCTCTTGTTTCCACGGGTTATTTCACCACCCATTAGACGAGAAAAACAGGTGTCCTCCCACCAACGCGGGAGATGTGTCCCAAACACCAGATGACTGAATTACTCTTGGCACTCAAGTGCTTCGCATCAAGTGAAGCATAACGGACAGGAGAGCTGTCTACTGCAGAGGACCACGTATACAACGGTTGGGAAGTTCCCCTGAGAGTGGAGGGAGAGTTTCAAATCCTCTAACACCGAACCTCTGTTTCCCAAATGAAAATGTGGGTTTCCCTTCTCTGGGGCCGAGGCCAGCAATGGATGCCTGCAGAAAAGTGTAAGAACAGGGAAAACACGCACTTACATCTCTCTAGAACACTCTCCCAGACTCCGGCAATTGCCAAACAGAGTTTGTTGCTTATTTAGTAGCCTTTGAGGCACACTTTTCCCAGTGTTTTAACTATTTCAGAATGCCTTAACCATTCGCAAATTTGCTGTTAGCCATCAGCTAAGAGGGCATCCTTCCCCTCCTGAACTTTGAGTCTAGACACTGGGAATAANCTAGACACGGGAAAAAAAAAAAAAAAAAAAAAAAACAAAACCAAATCAAATAATTTTAAAATTTGACCAAGATTTCTCATTAGTTCCAGGTAATCAACAGCCCCATTTTTCAGGTTTTGGAAGACCAGTCAACACACTGGAGCTTAAATTGTACCTCTACAGCTGAAGCTACATCAAACCCAAGTCTTCGGTGGTTTGGTCCAGAAGGGAACTCTGTTTACGCAGTCACCAGCCAGTCCCTGGCACGTGTGTGAGCATCAGCTTCCCGGGAACGATTGCACAGGCTGGCACCGAAGCAGAGCAAGCGCGCTTTGCAGGCAGGCAGGCTGGTACAAAGCGGCACGAAGGTGCCATTAGAAGGGAATGGCTTTTTCTTGCTGAACGCAGACAGACAGGCAGCTGAAGTGCCTGCTCTTCGTTGGAAGCTAGTCACGTTGTTTAACTGTTAACGGTAAAAGATTACTAAAAACTACAGAATAAAAATTATCTGTTTTGAATTAGAAACGCAAGAGATGTAAATCCTTCTTTATATTTATTTACAAAGATAATTATCTAGTAAATAGAAATGCTTTACAAAATGCTTGAATATGTTCATTCGAATACTTTCTTAAAACTAATCGAGTTAGAAATCCCTGGTTACCTTTTATAAACAAGGTCATAAAATGCCTTAAAAATCTCGCAGGAAATTCATGAAAATTTATTCAGTATGGTATGAAAGAGTAAATCTCTGTTATGCTCATAGATACTTCCCAAATACTTGTACATTTTAATTAATCCCATTAATTTTACAGGATTGCTTGCTTGTTTAACCTCTAAAGAAAGAAGCTTTCTTGAATGGAAATTAAATTTTGAGCTTCAAAGTATGTTTTGGTTTTTTTTACAATAACCAACACTGAAAAACACAAAACATTTCTTGCTGCATGGAAAGCTTGATTTGTTTTTCTCACATATATTTTCACAGCAGTGACAGCAGCTGATAGCACAGTACTTGCCTGCTATGCAGGACATGAAATAATTATTTGTTTTATTATAGGTCTTCTGAGGGAGCTACGTTTGAGTTTGAGGTTAATATTACAATCAGATGAACAGTATTTTCAGCTTCTTATAACTTTGGAATAATAGTTCTTTCCAGCTGGCATTATATCTCCAGTCTAAGATCGTAGGCTCCAAACGTTCAAAAAATATTCACTTCTGGCACTGTGTTATACTCAGGAGGGAAAAAAAAAAAATCAATATGGATTCCTTAATTTTTCTTATAAATGGCTTTATTTACTTTAAAAGCTGAGTTTAAGCATAAGATTTGTTAGTCCTTTAACATTAACCACTTTTGCTATCAAACATCCACCACCCTCTAGGTTGCTGTTATCTTACACAGACACGTTCAGCTCCAGAACAAAAATACTGTCTCCAACATGGCCAATCACTAGATCAGAGTCATCACCTGAGAGCCTGCCTGCTCCCTCGAGCTCAAGGTCATTCCGAAGGGTACTGACCAAAGGCACGTCAACTTTTAGAAAGTAATATGTGAAGTTATAGGAGGTATATCCATGGGTTATTGCACCTTGCAGGTCAAGTTTTCTAAATCTCTTATCATATCCTGACCTGGTTTGATTTCTTGCAGCAACTGCTCTAACTTGGACACCATATTTTATCTCAGTCTTTATCAGCACTCAAGAATTCAAGACCTAAAGGCAAAACGGGTATTTAGTTTCATGATTTCTCCTCCTTTTTCATTGCTTGTCAGATTTACCAGGCTCGGTGCGCTCATTAGTGCTCATTTTAACTTGATAAGCAAATAATCCAGAATTTTTGGTCAATTAAATGATTACTTGTAATTCATAAATATGTTTTCACACATACAGGAGCTGTATTGAGTGGTATGGTGTACCTGTTAAAAGAACACTTCACAAGCAGAAAGGTGCAAGAGCCTTATAATACAAGGCAATGGGTGTGTTGCAAGATATTTGTGTGAAAAATATTATTTCTTTCAGTTTATCAGACACCACAGAAACACTCACAGCTAAAACTGAAGACATAGCTTTTCCTTGGGTATCATTTTCACTGTTTTCACAAAAATCCATGCAAAAAGCATCACACAATACAGTTTAGTTAGCCAGACTTTAAAACCTTGGTATTTTGTGCATACTGTAATGTGTGTGCTGTGTTACTGACAGCACAAAAAAAAAAAAAAACAAACAACCTTACTTCAGTGTAGGGATTTAAATTGTCAAAAGAATTCCTTGTGTCTTCGTAAAGAGCATAAATCGTGGCAAAAATCATTACAGAGCCAACAGAACAAACCCATTCTCCAGGCTGTCTTTTTCTAGGCCTTTCTTCCAAGCTGCCTCCAGACCCTGTCTACAACTACCTGAAGAAAATCACAATACACAATATGCTATGAAACCAAGTTTCACTTAAAACACCTCTACGTTGCTTTGTACATATCTGCTTGTAAAAAAAGCTAAGAAGAAAGAAACGCAAATGCTTTTTTGTTTTTTCCTGCTAAATACCCTGGAAGCGTATGACAAATACTGATAACAAACGAACATCTCCATGTGTAATGAAAGGGAAACCTGTTCAAGGCTGCAGGAAAGCGGCAGCATCATGTATAAGGAAAAACATCTGATAGCACAGGTAACAACAGTAACACGGCCAGTCATCTGTAGCTAGGTACTATGAATCACAGCATGTGCTTTTCTTTCAACCCAAGTGTATGTACTGATTTTTTTGTCGAACAAAAAAAATTATAGGGAATGGTTCAGTCTCAGGACTTGTGAAGTTCATGCCCTATCAGGCAATAGCATTGTTTCTAGGGAACTGGAAGGAGCGAGGACTTCTCTCCTGCTGGACATGGGGTTCATGCTTTGGTCGGACAGCGACAACCCGAGCAGAGGCTGGTCTGGCAGGGGGAAAGAAGCCCCGAAGGCAGAGCCTGCGATGCCGCAGCCCCGGCACATCCCAGCCTCCACCGGCAGCGCCGGCTCCCGCGGGGCTACGTGACGCTCTGCCCCGAGCTGGCAATGAACTGGCAGCAAGGACTGCGATGGACCTGTTCCAGGAAAACAGCTTTCAGCGCATTTAGATTACTTTGTAAACTTTAAACCTTAGCAATCTCTCTGGGCTGTTCAGATACTGTAGGATTATTTAGTAATCCCTTGGTATTCTTCTGCCTCTGTAACTTCAGCACCGCAAGGACATGAGTCGGAAAGAGGGGAAAACCCAGCGAGACCTGAGCCTACAGCCAGCCAGCCTGCAGAAGGCACCCGTGCACGTCCACATCAAGACTGAGCGTGCAAAGAGCAACAGACCAGGCTCCAGCGTTGAATATTGAACTTGCAGTGGTGCAAAAACGTATATCAGAAAAGTACCGGAGAAACGGTGTGTTCACGTCCAGGTTGACTAACAGACATCCGCTCTAGGAGCAAACCGGGGGTGCACCCGCAGAGAGGTGCGGAGGAGCCAGCGCAGGCTTCCAGCCTCGAGCCTGGCACTGCAGCCCTACAGCACCCTGAGCTCCAGCGGCACGCAGCGGCCCCAGGGCTGCTCCCGCCGGCCACGCACCACCGAGCCGGGAACGCCTCCCTCCTCCTCCTTGCTCGGCTGCAGGAGTGGGAGCATAACCTCAAGGGGGAAAGAAGGCCACCCCTGCAAATAGCAAGGTAAAAAATTCACTCCTACAGTCTGTAAGGGAATCTGCATTTCCAATGCAGAATTTACTATTTGTCTTGGTTTTTTTCCTTAAAGTTGAAATTATTTGATAGTGGCTATATCCTGCCATTACGCTAGCTATGTTGCAGCAGCAAAGACTAATTCTGGGACAGCTCAAGAAAGCAGAAGCACATTTTAATGAAGAAACCAGTCTCTTTCCCTTCGGTGCGCTACTTGGCAGAGACCAACAGCCCATGGATAACAGATGGTCAGCAATTTTGTAATAACCTGGCAGGCCTGACACGCTACCTACTGGGATAGGATCTGTGGCAAAAAGATAAAAATGGCACTGCATAATGAATAGGAGAGGTCTGAACATTCAGATACATTTGCAGAGCAGCTAATTAGATCTTAAATTATCAAAATCCTTGCAAGTGAAGTCTTTTTGGACCCTAGGCATACGGGCAAATTTTCACAAGCAAATAATATGATTTAAGCATGTACCAGAAACTATTCAGGCCTCACAGTTTTGACAGCAGTGGGGAAACAAGAACAAAAGCTGCATAAATAACAGTCATGTAAAGTTCATTACAAAACCAGAATAAAGCCAAGCATTCCTAATTATCCAGCATGGGTTTAAAATAACGGGTACAGGTCCGTGGCCATTCAGTAAAGCAGTCAGAAATAACCACGCTGGACAGAAACGCATAAAGAAATGGTGGGAAGAAGGAAGGACAAAATGGGCACGGCAGAAAGCACCCGGAGTAGAAGGAAATTCGACAAAGCAGCCAATCTGGAGAGAAGATGATGTCAGCATCAGAACAGCAATAAGTGTTATCAGTTTTACAGAAGGCAAAATATATTTTCTTGCCTTAGCAGCTTGATTTTCTTCACCAGCCTGAAGAACAGCAAAGCTGAGAGCTTGCCAGGCGAGAGGCGAGTCGCCCGGCGCCAAGGCGGCGCAACAGAGCGGCTGCGCTCAGCGTCTCCTCTGATTCGTTTCTGACTGCGCACCGTGACTGCTGCATCACTTACACAACGGATTATTATTTTTTTTCCCCCCACAACCTGAGACTTTCTCTTGCGTTCTGCATGGTGTCATGCTTCTTATCCTGAGCCCTTGGTAATCCTAGCCTTTGAGGTTTTTATTCTTTTGCTGTGCGGTACAGTGCGGAGAGACCACTCGCATTATCATTTCAGACGGTTACAGGCAGGGAAGGTAGGAGCTTCGGGTATTACATCTCCAGAAAGCAGCTCCAGCCTCACCCAGGCTCTGTGCCCGGGCACACACAGTTTTTAGCCGAGTAGCAGTTAACGAGACATTTCAAGACAAACCTCTTATGAATCAATAGCTTTTGCCTCATCTGGCTTCCCGGGCTGCTGCGGACTGCCAAGCCCCGTCGCAGATGTTCCCAGCAGCTGTGCGCTGCCTCGGACCCTCGGCTTTCGCACCCCCAGCTCCCCACGGGGCATGGCGGCGGTGGAAGGGCTGGGGTGCTAGCGAGCCCTGCCTGGGGAGACGTCAGGAGCTTCCCACGCCTCCACACCCTGGCAAGCCGATGCTCCGGGGCTTCGTCTGCTCTATTCCCCTACGGAGGAGCACTGCTGAGGAACCCTACCATGAGCGTTTCGTCCTGTGTAAATTCATAGTCATTAATACCGATGCAACCGTTCAGCGCTTGGAATGCACGATGTGGGGCAGGGTTACAGACCCTAGCATCTCAGCCAGGAGGAGAGGAGTTACGCCTTTCGCTGAACCTTAGGAAACACAGGATTCATGCCATGGGTGCGGGAGCAAGTAAGAGAGATCCGGGAAAACAGACGTTATTGGCAGACATGAATTAAACGCCTGTTTGATACAGTTGGAGAGTCTGAAACCACTCTCTGCAAAGAGGTGCTTAAATCACAGCCTTGCGTGCTAGCAGCCAGGCTCTCCCTTCCTGCGGGGAGCTGCCCTCGCCGCTGTGTAGTATAACACGCTAATGGTGAGAGCAGTTGCCAGGGAAGAGGGACCATAAAATAAAGCTGAGACGATGTTGAAGGAGAAATGCAATATTTATGAGACTGAAGAGACAGAAGAAGGGAGCCCGGCTCCGTCGCTCGGCTGCATGGGCCTCGGGGATGGGGCAGCTGGCTGGAGCGCTCCCCTCCAGGTGGGGTGGGAGGCTGATGCCCACCGCCCGTGGACAGCGCTGAACCCACGCCTTCTGCTTCCATGGTGGGTGCTCTCACCACCAGGCTGCTGCGGAATAACAGCACGTGAATGTATGGTTTTATATATCATACGCATACCTAAATTATATATGAATTCTAAACAAAATAATATAAAATATATATACGTGTTGCATATATATTTATATAGAAATTAAACACTGCTTGGAATGAAGTTTGTGCGGTTCTCAAAGCTGCTGGAGTGCAGCAAATTCACCACACTGGGACCTTGGGGCTCAATGTCAGAAACGAAAACTCCCACAAGTCCTACACCTTGATGCGGGCAAAATATTTGCTCAACCGCACAGCTCCTGCGCATCCAGCAGCCGGTCATTAAACCCTCGAGAGCTGAGAACTCGCGCAGCTCCTCGGAGTCTCCCGCCTCCCTGGGTGCAGGGGGAGAGCAGCCCGGCGTAGGTGCAGCCTTGACCTGCAAAGCAACAGTCCTGCCCTGCACAGCTGGCTGGAGCTCTCACCGCTACACACCGCTCGTGGGGCTGTTGGCTTCTCAATCCCACCGCCAAAGCGCATTTTTGTAGCATTGAGGTGTCCAAGGTCCCTTTTCTTGGCTCTTACCTTTCCTTCACCAGAAAATCATTGTTTCTCTCAATCTGCAGGAGAACAAAGAAAACAACAAGGCTAAACTGAAACTCAGGGAAGTTTTCTCCACCCCGGTGAATTAATGTAATATTTGGAAGACAAAATCTCAGTCCTACTCAATTGCAGCGCTTTGAGGGTGAGTCCCCCCCCGCTGCCAGTCCAGGCCTCGGAAATGGTGTGAAAATCCCAATTCCTACATTCCAGCCTCACTCTAAACCCTAAAAACAATTGCTACTCTCTGTTTTGAGTTCTTTGCCCAAGGCTCCTAAAACTTCATATGGGGATTTGGGAGGCCCATTTGAAACAAATTGTTTTAATTAAAATAGTAATTTTCAGCCCCAAGAGATGTAAACTATTAAAGAGTTGCCAGGAGGGAGATCTACTAATAGAGAGCAATGAGCAATTATAGCCAATCTGCTGCAGGTTCTCCGAGAAAAACACACTGGAAAACCAAAGCAGCCGCTTGCCAACTGACTATTTATCACTATAGACAGCATTTAATGGCATACAGGTTTTTCCTTCCATAAAGGCTCAGCAAGTGCACTTCATTTTCTCATGTGTCATCAAGTCGTTTTGATATAAGAGGGGAGATCAGCAAAGGGAAATGGAAGAAACAAATCTCCTCCCCGTTAAATAGCTCTTCAGCACCTGAAACACCAGGCCTGCAGAGAACAAGGGAGGCAGATGAAAATGTTTTTCCTCATGAAAGTGAACCCTCTGTCTCAGACAGTCCTGCTCTTTTTCTCCCAGACACCCGGTATTTCAGGAACATTCATTTGGGACCTACCAGATTTCAGGAATATTTAGAAACCCCAATCAAGTTCATGTTTCGATTTTCTCATGCAAAATCAACAGTGGACGCTACCCAACCCAGAACCAAATGCTCGAGTGCTTCCCTGGAAAGGTAAATGTGAGCAAAAGGAAGAAAGGAAGAGGCGTTTTGTGATTAATTTTTTTTTTTTTTTTTCAAATTGCAACATGGAAGAAAACCACCAAGAACAATAACAACTTAGGCAAGTTACCTGAGAGCCACCTGCCTTCTTCCTAAATTAACCTTCACTGGTTTAATTTCTTATTCTGGACTACACACAGATTCACTGGAAGGATGGACCTCGGAAGACAAAAATTGCTTGTCGTTCCAGAGCTCCACATTTCTGATCAACACTCTTTTCATGCTTCAGGACTGAATGTATGACGTAAATGTAGCTTGAAGGAATTTTACTTCTGTTCTGACTTATGGAATGCTCCCTATTACAAAGAAACGTTGGCTTGGTTTTATAGCTTCGAGTGCACTGCTGCTCACAGACCCCATAGCCTGAAAAGAACACGATCAGCTGGAGATCAACTGAACAAAAGACTGAGGTCTAAAAATAAAAACATTTGCATTTTTCTAGTTTGATCTGGAAATTTTTCTGCTGGAGTGTATTTCAGCAGCACCACTATGGTCCCCTCAGAGATGCAAGGGGACAAGTGATCTGATCTGGTTAAAGATGTCCCTGCTCACTGCAGGGGGTTGGGCTGGATGGCCTCTAAAGGTCCCTTCCAACCCAAAGCATTCTGTGATTCTAAGCATGGGGTGTCTGTGCACATATACAGATGTCTGTATAGGTACCTTCACATACAGATACATGTGTGTACATATACACTGACGCAGTGTACATCTCAAAAATTTCATAGACTTACCATATTCAAGTAATTTGAAGAAAAGCATCCTACTTTAGAAGCCAGGAGATCAAGTTTTCACTTTTAGGCGGCATCATCTCTACTGAAATAATCCAGGACGACCTATATTTGGAAACAGAAAAATAAATTAGAAGTCATTTTTGATATGCAGATTGCTAGTGTAGAAAACAACGCAGTTTAACACTGAAAAAGAACACATGGTAGCAAGCTTCCTGGGGAAAAAAACAAACAAACAAACAAACAAAAAAACTTTTTCAAAATAAAAACTCCATCTTTTTTCTGTAAATAACATTCAGTTATTCCTTGTTTTTCTAGTCAGGAACCACAGAGCATCTGCCTCTGCCACCCACAGACACAAAGGAGAAACACATTACTCCCAGGAATATCTATTCATGTCAGCACGGTGACCTACTAGAGATAGCATCAAGATGAAAAGTATTATTCTTTTTTATAATTCCCTTCCCGCTTGATTCAAACCTCATTAAATCAAGAGGAATGTTAACCATACATTTAAGCATGTGTTGCATGAGGCCCTTTTTTCAGAAACGCAGGCATTGTTTATCAACAACGGTGTCATCCGACTCTCTTAGGTAATGAACACCAGCAGATGACACTGTATTTCACCCGTGGCTATACTGTAATAATTAAATAATATTAAGTAGCAGTACTAGGGATGGAATTACTGGAGAAATCAAGACTCTTAAAAGAATTCCACTGAAGGATGTTTAAACAGACATTCCACAAGGGCAAATAGATAAATTAAGTTTTCCCTTAGCAGTCTCTGTGACAACAGGAGAATACTAAACAGAGAGCATAAGGGACATGTTGTAGCAAAATGTTTTGCCTTATTTTTAATTCAAATGTAGTTATATAGATGAAGAGCCTGGAGGCATCAACCATTGCCAATCAAAGCTTACATAACGAAGAAATCTTATACGTATACCGAAATCATCACCGCCCAAAACTGCTCAAGTCATCTGAGGATGAATTTTTTCAGTGGAGATGTGTACAAAGTCTTTTTTTTAAGTATTTTCAAAAAACATGATTTCTCTTTGGCAAAGAAACCCTTTGAAGCAGTCCAAATAGCCTTTGAAGTTAAAATAGAGAAGTCATTTTGTATTCATACACCCATTTTACCTCCCCCTTCCTAAAAAAGAAGGCACATAGCTTAGTGAAAAATTTATATAATGAAAGAGGCGGACTCATCTTGTGACATCAGAAGCATTCAAGCAAACATAGTGCCATTAAAACAGGATATATCTTTGTGTGTAAATCAAAGACACCGCGAACCGAAATATTGGAAAAAAATGAAGCTTAATTATTTCAGACTAAGTGCTACAATATGCAAGTCAGAACACTGCAATGTATATAGTAAAGTGTACGAAGCATTAGTGGATCGGTAAATCTGTACTTGTTTTGAGGAGTTGTCCTCGCTTAGCAACCTAACTTAGATTTATTAGAGCTGGGTGCATGTTTCTTTGCCAAGTCACAAAGGCTATTAAAAACTCGTGGAAGTGGTAGATGCCATACAATCCATTAGTAGCAGGTTTTTAAAGCTGTTGTTCTCCTTCCATTCCTACAAATGTATTTCTCACCTTTACGATATTTCCTAAGAGTCTCCTATGTCAGAGATTTTCCCATGTACACCTTTCCAGAGCCTCAGAAAAATGAGAACGGCTGATCTTACCTGAAAACTAAAAGCTTTGAGATAGTTCTCTGTGGAATGCTGAAAAATCCCACAAGTTCAAGAAAGCAATCCGTAAATACAGGCTTCTACTTCCATAAAATACAATTTGTTAAATACAAATGTTCGCTAATGGAAAGTATTTTACTGCCGCAAACACAAGTCTGCTTGAAAGACAATATGAAGTTGATAACCAAGCAGTAAAAGCAGCAGCACACACATACGTGGGGGCAGGGTAAATAAAAGGCATGTTTTGCCATTTTTGTACGCCTTCTTGAAGAGTTGCAGCATTTCTGTTCATCCGTCTACAGTGGAGAGAGTCACCTCTGTATTCAAACTCTACTTGACTCTGGCAAGTGTCTCTTCTAATTCCACAATCCATTATTTTCTCTTCTATACAAAAATCCCATCAAAAGATCAGCTTAAAATTTTTACCTGAGCTGTCCAGTGGAAAAAACAGTGACCTGATTTTTTTTTTTTTTTTTTTTTTTTTTTTTTTTTTAATAATTCCTCACTACTTTAATCCCTTTTTGTTTATACTGGATGTTTGGGAAGAGGGAAATAGTCTTCTTAAAAAAAAAAAGGAAATAAATCACATAACAGGAATACTCATAAATCTGTATTTATATTGGAAGTAAAAGTAAACTCACCAAAGATGATTTACTGCCACTTCTAATGAATGTGACTATTAGGTGCTTAGATTTTATTAGCATTGTGAAAGAACATATTTTATGTTCAAATATTTAAATACTCGTAGAAAGCAAATGCAAAAATATTGTAAATATTAAGCTTTCAATTACTTCAAGTTATGTAAAAATTCATTGAAAAATTATTTCCTGCCTGCAGAACAATATATTGCCAAAATCTGAAATTTCTGCTCTACCAATGAATCCAATGCAGCTGATGGCTTTATTTGGAGGCTAAATGAAGAAACGTATGCATTTCTCACAGGAGCGGGCAGGACAGCAGCTGACATTTGGAGCGCTGACCACCGGACAGCTTCAGGGATTAATAATGAATCACTGCAACGGAGGAGCAGAATATAAAAGTGCCGACTCCAGCAACAGGTTTCTTGAAGACATTTCTTTCTCAAAGACAGTTCTTGGCTATTTTCATGCTAACCAACCCTCCAACAAAGACTGTCACCCCCTATAGAAGTTTTTTCCTGAAAATTCATTTCCGACACCTTACAGCAGCCCCCGTGGCTTTGAAACAGCCACAGAATTTGGAGACAAAACTGTAGTTTCTGCATTGCCCATGTAGCAGCCAGCCAGAATCCAGAGTGCTGGGGTTAGGACAGACTTGTTCTGTGAAGAGGAGGAGGAAGAGACCTCCCCTGGAGCCCTGCGTCCAGCTCTGGAGCCCTCAGCACAAGAAGGACATGGAGCTGTTGGAGCGGGTCCAGAGGAGGCCACAAAAATGCTCCGAGGGCTGGAGCCCCTCTGCTATGAGGCCAGGCTGAGAGAGTTGGGGCTGTTCAGCCTGGAGAAGAGAAGGCCCCGGGGAGACCTTAGTGCGGCCTTGCAGTGCTTCAAGGGGGCCTAGAGGAAAGATGGGGACAGGCTTTTTAGCAAGGCCTGTGGTGACAGGACAAGGGGTGATGGGTTTAAACTAGAGGGGAGATTTAGGCTGGATATAAGGAAGAAATTTTTTACCCTGAGGGTGGTGAAGCACTGGCACAGGTTGCCCAGAGAGGCGGTGGAGGCCCCATCCCTGGAAACATTCCAGGTGAGGTTGGCCGGGGCTCTGAGCAACCTGATCTGGTTAAAGATGTCCCTGCTCACTGCAGGGGGTTGGACTCGATGGCCTCTGAAGGTCCCTTCCCACCCAAAGCATTCTATGATTCTATGAAAGCAGAAGATGACCAATGCCTTCCTCAAAATGAGTAAGAACAGCAGCTTAGACCTGCTGATGGCTTGCAGTAATACTGTGGAGATGAGAAATAAAGATTCCTTATGCCAAGTCACTGTGATCACAGTTTTGTTCTCTCCTAATGGATGCCAGGACGATGGTGGAAGATGAAGGTAAACTACAGACAATGCAAGCTGCTTCGGTGAGTGCGTTAAAAATAAACTGAACAAAAATAGTCATCAGGGTACTGAAGCAAGAAGATGCAAATTCAGACAGTACTCTGCAAAATAAAGAGGAAACCCTGCAAATGTACTCATTTAACATCTCCCATGTTCAGACCACCACAACTATCAGGACACAAAAGGAGTTTTCTTCTTCTAGACACAGAGTTCTGGTGATTTTGAACCGTTCTGAGTTTAGCTCAATCCAAAAATAACGTTAACGACAATAAAACTTCAGGTGTTCAAACCGCATTGATCTGTAGGGTTGCAGAGGGGGATGGGAGAGCATTCTTGTTGATTTTATGTTATTTGAATTGATCACTACCTGCCTACTCACCTTAAATAGCCAGCCACGATGCTACTTTATTTTTCAGGGCTTCAATAAAGAAAATGCTTCTATTTTGTAAATTATAGTCCTGCAATTGATAGCACTATTTTGAATGTGGTTATCTCTTGCTTAAACCAAATCACGTACATACCTCAATGGCAAACCAACGGTTTTCAGGTGACCCTCCAAATCTGAAAGGACAAAATTCAGTGAGAAACATTATGTATGTTCTCACTTTATTGCAAAGATGCATACGCCAAAGCACGACACAAGTACGAGGGTACGACTGGGGTTTTTTGCAGCCCTCCCCAAGGAGTTAGGAGCGAACCCTACCAGTTAGGCAATAGGTGGGCAGATTCCTATACCCAGAACTACTGAGAGCTCCTATCATTTCCCCATTCCCAAATTATTTTGTTTTACATTGTGAAACCCAATAATTACATTTAATTAGTCCTGTTCCTCATAACCCCTCTAACAGACTTTTAGCCATGGGCTCAAAAGTAAAACATTTTCAATCGTGCAAGTTTAACCCAATGGGGAGCTAAAATGTTATAAAACTTATGAAAGAGTAAAGAACTAGCAAGAGTGGAAAAATCAGAAAGATACTTAGTTTGAATTTTGTGCTTATCTTTGCCCCAGATGAACAAACGTTGCCTTTTGCAAAGTTTTTCAGGTTTACTATATAACTGAGAAATTAGTTGCAGAAAATATTGATTTGAGGAATAGATACAGCACTCATTTTTCTGTAGATTCCCTACTGATATTCAGCTAAAATGAACACCGAAAGCAGAACTTCCAGAGGTGTAATTGCATCCATATTAAGCTGGTGAAGAAACCAGAAACTCTCTCTATACGTTTTCTCTCTGGCTCGTCCTCCTTTTCCCTTTACGGTAGGGAAAGGGAAGGCCTTTTGCCTTTTAGGAAGGGCATTTTCTAGACTGTAAAGTAACACAGCCTTGCTGTGTGCTAAGGGGTGTACAGTGACAGAAGGTCACTTACTTTTTCCTTAGTAAAAAGGGTTTTCCACCAGAAAAAAAAAAAGATTAACTATTTCACGATATATCTGCTAAGGGGAATTTCAAACTTTGTCATGTGCAACTATTAAAGACTCTTCCCATCACATCCACGCTTCCCTGGGAGCTCTGAGATTTCCTTACGTCTTTTTCCCCCCCGTGATGAATTTGTCTAAAACCTGTTCAGGTAGGAAGGACTTGCTCTGCAGGATGGTACAATCAGACTGCCTTTAACGAGTCAGGCACCCTCGCCGCATCAGCCTCATCTTTATTCCAAAAAATCCTGCTGCCTCTGTCCTCTCCTTCCTGCCACAAAAAAACCCCATAGAGCTCTTCCTCGGGAACTACCAAGAATTTTTTGCTACCACGCGACCATGCCGAAACAGCAGCACAGATGCCGGTAAGATCAACCAGTGAAAGTACCAGCCATGATTAAGCTGGGTTTCTTTTTGCTACAGCTCCTGAGGGGCAGAAGTGCAGCCTCCAGTGAATAAACAAGGACTTCCCATCATTTTATACCTGCATTTTTTAAATACCACCACAAAACTACCTTTTACATAAGCCTTTATGCAGCCTGAAATTATCAGGAACGCTGTTGCTTGATAACGCATGCAGCTGTGGAAAATTCCCCCTTCATTTAAGTTTTGAAACATGACTTTAGAAGCCTAAAACTAACTCCCACCGAATTTCATAACGAGTGGGAGTATGCGACAGGCTGACAGCCACTGTGCTCCGGCAGCTCACGAGCGTTCTACTCTACTTAAGATGCTGCCCGAGTACGGACTTGTAGCTGGGAGTATCTGAAACGAACCTTAGATTTTATGCTCACCTTCCTATTAAATGACATAGGAAACTTAACTCAGATTAATGCATGTTTATACATTTTAATTATATATTAAAGTGTGTTTTGCGGATACATAAGAAACGTCAGTGGCATATTAACTCATATTAGCTTTAACAAAAAAACCCAACATTGACACATTTGCAATTATATGGAAATTACATTACATGCTAATTACTCTGACAGGTGCCTAATAGCTTCTCTAAATAGGGGGGTGAGAATTTACCCATGGGCATTCTCAATTATTTTGCTTGACCACCTTTTGCCTCTCCTTAAAGCAATGAAAATATGAAGCAGCAATAACAAGTTTCTGTTCTGCTGGTTTTTTTTTTTTCCCCAACACAAATCGATGTGCTCCTTCCTCCACGCTTGCCTCCGTGCATCCCCCAGCTCTGTGCTGCCTTGCCAGGGGAAGCTTTCCTGCCTTTGGCAGAACTTACGAGTCTCTAAAAGCTTTTCCAGGTTTGTTTCTGAAGGATCTATGCTCAAAACTTCAGCAGCTTCTTTAGCAAACTGGGCCCGAGGAGGGGACCTCGCCGTGCCTAGCACACGCTGCAGTCCTCAGTAGGATCGTACGAGCACAGCTCATGCTCTTAATAAAACCTCCCACACGTACCCTAGGTACAAATGACCTCAGTCCAAGTACAGATAAACAAATAACCACGTCTTTTTTTGTGTTATTTACCTCTATTAATTTGAAGACTCTCCTTTCTAGGCAACCACGTCGTGAAGGAAAGGAATGGTCTTGTAAATCTGAGGGGTCCTGGCCACTAATTGGTGAGAGTAATGAAGCTAGAATGAAGCTGCAAAAATGATGACATCAGTGGAAAATGTTGCCAATACAGCCAACAAGTGCGCATGAAATACAATTTTACCCCCTGACAGGTTTACCGTAGGCTGGTCTAGGACAGGACAATCTCATAGAATCATAGAATAGTTTGGGTTGGAAGGGACCTTTAAAGGCCATCCAGTCCAACCCCCCTGCCATGAGCAGGGGCTTCACCTGACTGCCAGGACTTTTCAAATATCATGGAGAGTGGCTTGGCAACTACATCAGCCAATTCCCTCGACTCTGGGACGCATCTCACCAGGTCCCATAGACTTACGCATGTTCAGGTTCCTCAGGTGATCACGAACCTGATCTTCTCTTACAGTGGGAGGGACTTTGCTCCCCCAGTCCCTGTCTCGCGGTCCATCCACTCAAGAGGTGTGGGGAGAGATGTTGCCAGTGAAGACTGAGGCAAAGAAGTTGAGCACCTCAGCCTTCTCCTTGTCCGTTGTTACCAGCTTGCCAGTCTTGCTCATCACAGAGGATACTGGGGTACGCTTTCTTTGACCTTCCTTTTCTGGCTGACATGCTTATAGAAGCCCTTATTGTTCTTTGCATCCCTTGTCAAGTCCAGCTCCAGCTGTGTCTTGGTCTTCCTGACCCCATCCCTACACAACCGGGCAGCATCCCTGCACTCTTCCCAGGATGCCTGTCCCTGCTTCCACTGCCTGTGCAGTTCCTTTTTGCCCTTTAATTTGACCAGCAGGTCTTGGACTCATCCATACTGTTCTCTTGCCTTCCTTTCCTGATTTCTTACACCTGGGTATTGAGAGCTCTTGTGCTCTGTGGAAAGCATCCTTAAAGATCTGCCAGCTCTGCTCTGTTCCCTTGTCCCTGAGGGCACTTTCCCAGGGGTCCTATTGACTAACTCCTTGAAGAGCTGCAAGTTTCCTTTCCTAAAATTCAGGGTCCTGACTTCACTCTTCACCTGACCGATATCCCTCGGGACTGCAAACTCCATCAGTGCACGATCTGCATGATCACTGCAGCCCAGGACTGCTTCCAATCCTGATGTCACCGATTAGCTCACTTGCGTTGGTGACCATCAGGTCTGGTATTGCTTCCCCTCTGGTAAGGCTGCCTATTACCTGGCTTAAGAAGTTACCCTCAATGCATTCCAGGAGTCTCCTGGATTGCCTACAGCTCACTGTGCTGTTTTTTCCAGCAGATGTTGGGGTGGTCGAAGTCCCCCAGCAGGACGAGAGCCTGCGAGCGCGATGCCTCCTGTACCCGGAGTAAGAAGGCTTTGTCAACAGGCTCCCCTGCGTTGGGTGTCCTGTAGTAGACACCAACCACAAGGTTCCCTTTGCTGCCTCCTTTCACATCCCACCTGCCAGTGCCACCACCTTCCTTGGGCAGGCATGAGGACACGCTGTAGGGTTTACTCCTCAGGCTCCAGCAAAAACATTTTTCCTGTCTGAAGGCAGAGAGCAATCAAATGGGACAAGATGCATGCGGCTTCCATGACGTCGGAGAGGGAGTCCAAGAAAAAGCTGTTGCAAACCACTGACAATGTGTACAGGAGAGGCACCAACCACTGTGGATCTAAAGCTCCTCACTGTTGTTCAGGGATACCTTTACATATTTTCAAATTAATCATTCATTGTTAGACTTATGCTGTAATGTCATTACAGGTGTAAGCTAAGCAGTAGGTAACTCCCCTATACAATCACTCGTGAATCACACATCTGCAAAAAGCTAAACAAACCCAGAAGAAACAGCCTTTCCTATAAGTAAAACCCAGCAAGTGCCATTTCGGTTAATACCAAGTGCTCTGCCGCCCTTCCCAGAGACCCAGTCTCCCGAGTACTTCACCACTACAGCCCTCTACAAATTGAAATTTTATGTACACTCTGTAATATAACCCCCATATGTTTAATATAGGCTCATTGTGAAAATGCTTTCCAGACTTGTTTGCAAACACTATAATACTGAAAAACAAATGCCAACTCTTGCATTCAAATGAGAGTATTGCCTGTAAAATTGTGACCTTTGTTTTATATATAGACACCCACAGCTGTTAACCAGGATTATCTATACATCCCAAGGTGTATTTCATCTGAAATGCAAAGCATTTCTTTATTGCACGTATGGTTGACTGGGAATAAAATGAGTTTGTTTCCCTGTGACTGAAAGCTATTTGCATGACTTTCAGATATTTAGAGGTGATTTACAACTTCTGCATTCACATCATGGATAGATAAACAGGAAAACTGTACTGTGTATGACAATTACTATCCTCAACATCTGTTTTATCTTAAAAATAATTTTATGTAAAAGAAATTCTACCTTAATTATTAGGGCTGACCTAATTTTGGTTTCCTTTCATGTTTGCTTTCAGTGGCACAAGACTCATCTTTTGTATTAGGCATAGATAGATCCTGTAGATACAGAATCACAGAATCTTTTGGTTGGAAAAGACCTTTAAGATCATCGAGTCCAACCGTACCTGTCCACCACTAAACCATGTCCCTAAGCGCCTCGTCTGCCCGGCTTTTAAATACCTCCAGGGATGGGGACTCCACCACTGCCCTGGGCAGCCTGCTCCAGGGCTTGACAAATATCAAGATATATCAGTTGGTCACTTAGGAAGACATACACAGAACTTCTTATAGCGTATGTTACACATCACGCTTTTCTTAAAGAGCAGTTAGACGTTGACCGCTGTTCTCTTACAGCAAATATGAATTTTATGGATAACTTGACTTGTGAAATTCAACTCAATGCATGTCTCTGCTGCAATTAGGCAGGGCGATAGCAGCTCAGGGGCAGACTGGCAATTTTAATGTGGCCAGGTAGAGCAGACAGAGCAGGGAAGGTACAGCTGCAGACTTCAGTGCGTGTTGCACGCCGAAGCCTACGCCATCAAGACCTCATCCCACCAGCAAGCCTGCCCTAAGCAAGCCGGGTGAGGCAGGCCACGCTTTATCAGCTGCAGTCAAAGCTCCGGTGCGCAGACCCACCGGGCAGCCGCGGCAGGGAGCAGAGCGCGGGGATGGCGGCTCTGCCGGGGCAGCGGTGGGGTGGCTCGCTCAGGTTCCTTGAACAGAAGCACTATTCAGCATCAGCACGTAGAAGAGAGCGATTCTTTCACTGCAAAATGGTCAGCATACAGCAAGAATTCTTGTAACAAAAATGCTTGACTTCTATTTATTAACTTCTTAACTTCAGGGGGTGTTGGGTTAAGAGGATGTGGAAGGTAACAGAAAAAAAGTCATTGATCTGTGGCCCTCCCTGACTGCCTTGAAGCACTTCTTGCGTGTGAAAACAATTCAGGCTTGCTTCAGCACTCTTATAATTATATTTACCCATGATTACAGTACTTTAAAAACGCACTTGAGTGACACTTCTGACAACACAAAACCTTTTTCTTTACAGAAAATGTCTACAGTGGGCAAAGACTGGGACAAGTCTTCCACTCATTTATGCAACTGAGGTGTCTGAAAACAAAAATACACCATGTTCTTTATTTTAAGCACATCTGAAATAAGTAACTTTGACCAGTTCTCATCCTTTACTATTTGGATAATTATCTTGCTCTGCTATTCCGCCTGGCAGCTTTCTTACCAGATCAGTCTTAATACTGCACAAACATAACTGCAATATGGTGCAATTGCACTGAGTTCAGAACATTTTGTTTCCTATTTCCTCCTCACAGCCTTGTTTATGCTTTGGGTATTAGTATTCAGAAGTTGAGCATCCTTGCCAAGCTTACTCCAGGGACGTCTAATGGCTCTGAAGCCTAGTCTTTGTTCCTAACACATTAAGAGAGAAGCTCTGTGAAGCAGTCATTGACAGCCAGTCTTCGCCTCAACATTAACTAAAGACGTAACTCAAAACTTTGCGTCTAGCTCAGCTCTCCTACACACCCGAGGAGGGTGATGCTATTTAAAAAACAGCTAACGTGAACACTCTTGACAACATTGCAGCAATACAGCCCCAAACGTTACCCCACCTTCCCTGGTGGGCTGTACAGACAATGCTGATGTCCAGGACACTGCCACGGGAGCCAACCTGCCAGAATTAAACGTGTGTCTAAGTGACAGCAGAGCACTTACACGCTGAGCAAATGCCATAAGCTTGCAAGGAGGAACCAAAGCACAAGTCCTGTTGGCTCCTGGGGTAGTAAAGCAGTGGTGATGCTGCAGATGGGGGCTCCCACCGCCCCGAGATGCTCGTCACTGCTGGGGAGTGCCGTTGCATGGTAGGGCTGACTTCGCTCCCGCTAGCCAAGCTTGAGAAGTACTTTATGGCAATGGCCAGCCTGGGTTGGACAATAACCAAAGTCTCCTTCCTTAGAGCTTGCTGCAGTCTTCTTTATTCAGATATTTAGGTTGGACTCTGATCAATCTTCCACTGCTAATGGTGTTTCTTACCACTTTCTGTGGAATGCTCAAGGAAGTTAGCAAATCCAGGGAAGTACCAAGTTTTTCAGATCACCCAAGTCTCCCTCCTCCCTCCCTCCTTTCCCTCCTGTTTTACATTGTAGTAAAATTATTCCCCACGTCTTAAGTCAGCTTCAACAGCTTCGGAAGACCTATTTTACTACTTCATCTACAATTTTGCTCTTTTTATCAGCAGTTTCACCACCCATGTTCAAGCTGGTTTTCTCATGTTCTCTTTGGAAGGGTTTCTTTCAACAGGTGTAGCATTTCTAGCACCATCCGCTGAGCAGGCAATTTGGTGCAAACATCCTGTGATTCACTAAGCCATGTTGGGAAGATCAAGAGTGCAAAGATTATGAGAAGGGGGGAGGAAGGGGAAAAAGAGACTTGTTAATATCACTGACCCAGATTTTACCATTCTTCAACTCAAAGTTAGCAGCAGTTGGAAATTCAACCTCCCATACACACCAAGCCATCCGTTCAGTATTTTGAAATGGAACTATATACGTCCAAAAAGAGGGGAGAAGCATGGAAATGGAAATGAGATCTGCTTGAAATGATCATTATTTCTGAAGAGTAGTTTTGAAATTTTTCCATATGCCTCTCATATACAATACTAAGTGATTAATTAAAGCAAACAGAGTGCATTAAAAGTAAAAAGCACCATATGCACACTTACATTTCAATACACATGAGAAATTACTTCTATATGAGAAAAAGCCCTGAAAGCTCCCATTTCATTCAGGCTTTGAATCTGCGAACACTGATGAAAACTCTTGAGGCATTGGCCAACACTCACATTGCTTTTTTAGTCTCCCTTTTATGTATTTTAATATATAAAAATTAAGATTTGTAGCTTGACACAGAGGAGAGCCTCATCAAAAGAGGTTGTGAAATTACCTTTTTTTGGTTCAATCACATTGCAATGAGCTATCAGAAAAAGCAAACATTGAAGTGCTACAGGTTTTCTCAGGTGGCAGATACGGCTTCGTTACTGTACCCGTAGTTCCCAATTCCCTGTTAAAACTAGAATATAACTGCTAGAGATGATGCTTTTGGAACGGGATGAGGCTGAAGGTACAGAATTCACCAGCTGTTTGTGACCGATAGATGTATACGGTCTGTACAGCTTTGTCATCAGAGCATCTTAAAACCTGTGAAGCATTTACCAGCCAATGACTGATGTCTGTCCCTTTCTAGAAATCAGATAGATTTATCAGGCAAGGATCTCCTTTTGATTACAATATCTTCCTTCTCTCAGAAAATCAGCAAGCTTTTGTGAAGTCAGAAGCTTGGTATGTAACATGGAGATAGTTATCACTTGAACAGAAACTGTGGGGCAACTTTCCATGCCAGACAAAACCAATATTGCACTCCCCAAAATGCAGTATTCGCATAACAGCACTTGTGCTTTCTAAAACCTATATTGATCAAGACCCACACGGTAAAAATCCAGCACTTATGGCATGACATTTTGATATCACACAATGCAGAGAGCGTCACTCCAACACGGCTCCTACAGTTCCCGTGTAGAGCCCTGCAGAACTCAAGGGGTTTGTTTATAAATATGGGCTATATATCTATCAAATTATACCAAATGGGCCATATTGCATCATAAGGGTTATGACTGATAACCAGCTTAGAAATATGTTGTCCATGGGAGAAGTACAGGAGTATTGATATATACAGTAAGCATAGCCATTAGAAGGCATTGAAAAATAACTGCCTACTCCTGCGCTTACAAAGACATAAAGGCAAGAAAGATGACTTTGGAAGTAGGAAAATCAGATGTAACTTGAAGATCAATAGAAAGGCGAAGACTTAAATTAGAAAGACTGTGACACTAATGAAGGATAATACTGTCTTCAGCTCTCAACGGTGAGAACAGAAACTCTAGGATGTTGGTAATCAGATTCACAAAATGAAAAGCTAAACTTCCCACGTGAATGTAACAGCAACCAGAATTACTCTGAAAAATAAGTTCATGTCAGAGGCAAAAAAAAATCAAACACATTAATGAGAAAATTAGAGGATTTGAAGGAACTAGCTGTAAGGCATTCAAATTTCCCTTTTTTGTTAAGAGCAGCAGTCTTGTAGGAATGTCAAAGAGTAAATAACGTAGTGAAGTATCATTACAGTAAAGCTAATTTAATGCCACGTTACAGTATATCTAGTCTGACTATCGTAAATCTCCTTCTCTGCTTCCTAGCAGTTACTTAATGAAAAACAAGCAAAAAGATGTGTGCTGTTATCATATGTGTTCTATAGCACCTAGAAACCTGAGTGCCTCCGCAGTAACTTCTATTCAAACATGACAAAAAGACAGTTTCTGCATTGAAGCAGGAATGATCTTCATCAGTCCCACCGCAGCCACTAGAAACACAGCATTTTTGCTTCTTATGATAAAAAAAACAAATCATGCTCTAGCAAAATTCTCTTCTTAAACCCATACATACTACATAAGTCTACCCTCAGTTATTCAGACACAATCGACATTTTCAGGGAAGAGACTCAGTGACAGGCCAAACAAGTAAAAGCATACATGTAAATAGAAGCTTCATTTCACGGGAAAGCTCTCTAGAAGCAGTTTCTGATAAACCTACGGTTTTTCTAGAACGGTAGACTTTCTGTGAAAGTGGCCATTAGCTGGTATCTCATAACTGTAAGAAAAAGAAACACGTGCAACGTTATTGTGCCTGGGTGTACCTTCTTTCTTTTGCATTTTAATAGTTACCCCTTTTTCTGAACCCGTTTGTAGTTTTTGCGCTGTGCGATGGTTACAATTCCCCCAATTTAAGTACGAACTGCTTGAAAAAGCACCGCCTTTTATTGTTAAACCTCACCCTCTTCTATCCTACTACATTGTTGAATTACTCCTTTTTATGCACAAAATATCTGGCGTGTTCCATGTCAAATCAAGCATTAGCACAGCATATAATGCCTCTGTACACAACAGCAGGAGCAAGAGAAGCGTTTATACTTTACCGAGCCAGCTAGCAATCCATTACTTGACTTTTTTCCTGTACAGTTTGTCAAGTCTCTCAAATTAAGTTTTACAAAAGATGTTCAATTTTTGCACAGCAGACAAAACAACTTGACTAAAACATGGCTTTAATTAAAGTACTCCAGCATCTCATCTGTGCATGCAGGGTTCTTTTAACAAAAACAAACAAACAAAGTAGGAGGGACTGGACACTAGATCTGAGGCAATGGGGATCTGCTGAAGGAAAAAAAGTCACATCACACAGCCACCAGCAAGGAATAAAGAAGTGTAGAGCCAACGTACAGACATCCAAACTGAAATCCTTTTTCTAATCATCCTTCATCTCCGAAATGAATAAAAAACCCTGCTACAAGCATTGCGCTTGGCATACAGCAGTTGCCTTCCTGCTCTGCAAGACAGAAAGCTCCTCACAGGAACAACCGGGATCACGATAGCAAAATGCCTAAGGAGAAGATAACGTGGAATTAGTCCACTCCTAAGCGAGCTGCTGGACATCTACCTCAGGCTCTGAAAGCCCCAGATGTCACAGATAGATATCCATTAACAGCAACAGATTGCACAGAGATGGCAGTAACTATAAAACAGCTGCATACACAATTCTGGGACGCACCGTTTGTGTAGACTAGTTAAAATACAGCTCAAACTATCAAAAATTATTAGGGGGGGCTCCACAGCAACCTTAGACGAGATGTGAGTGCTACACCAACCTCCCACCAGCTGGGATATGCTTTGGAGGCATTTAGCTCAGGCTGGAAGAAGCCTTTCCAGAAGCTAGCCAGTCTGCATTTTAAACAGTCTATATATGTGAAAACTATCCACAGATCCAGGTCAAAATGTCTAACTATTTTCATCTGAGAAAGAGACAAAGGTATCTCATCCAAGCATTACAGTTCTGACACACATGCTTTTTAAATATCCAAACTTAAATTAACTGCAAGTTGAATGACACGTACCCGAGGTACTGGTTGTTCTCAGCAGAAGTACGAACAAGGTGTGAGTTTTGGTGAAGAGAAAGCCCTTTGGCAAATGAATGGCAGGTCCGGAACAGAAAAACGGAATGACCAATTCTTCACCTTCCATCGCTGAAAACAGCCAACGGTCTGGACAGTTCTCAAGTCTTAAAAAAAACAATCATTTAAAAAATTTATCTGAGCAATACTCCATAATTCAAAACTGGAGAGTGTTAAGGGAAAAGCTACAAAAACATATTAAGGGATTAGAAAGCAGGGCCACAGAGGAAGATCTGCAGAGGTCGAACTACTTAGTTTATCAAAGAGGAGGTGAAAGGGGAACTTTGATCACAGTTTAAGAATCTAAAAGGATAATGAAAATCTGCTATAGCAAGCACTTCAATCTAGAGATGCGCGTATATCAATTTCCAGGGGTTACAAGTGGAAAAGTGCCAGAATCACACAGGAAAAAAGAAGCTCTTGAAGTAATGGTGTGGATAATTAATGACTGCAGAAAATTGCCAGAGGTTCTCGTGGATGCTCTGTTGCCAGAGGTCTTTAACACAAGACTGAGTGTTTCTCTGCAAGAAATGTTCCAGTTCAACCTGAGTTCTTGGACCTGCATTAGCTCAGAGAAATCCCACAGCCTATGTTGTGCACTGCTTAGACTAGATGCACCACAGCACAAAACAAAAAGCGCATTTGCACCAATGGTTTTTTTCATATACTCTTAGAAAGCACACAGAAACACTCCAGGTGTAGAGTATTTCCATTAAAATACTTGTTATGGCTAAGGGCCAGCAGCAAGTAGGCAAACATTCTCGCCACTGCTCCAGGAGCCATATTACTCCTTTCTGAACAGATTCAGAGAGAAGCATCTGGTGACAAATTTCTGTGCCTCAAAATCCATCTCTGCTCTTTCCAGAGGGCCAGGGACCAGATCTGATCCAACCTAAGTAACAAAGATAATTACCGTGTTCAGAAACACGCAGGTTGCCAAAGTATGCTCCTCTTCTACCACCTGCTTCCTTGTCTTCTCCACCTCCCCAAACCACCTCCATTGCACGAACGACAGGCTGGCTGAGATCCGATATGGTTTGCTAAGTAACTCTCCCAGTGGCAGTTGCACAATTGGCCACCACCGGCTCCATCCAACTCAAATTGCATTGCACTTAATTGATTCATTAAGGTAATCACTACTGTCATATCATGTGCTCATTACAAACAACAACAAATTATTCAAAATATGTTTTCCCTTCTGAGCAACTGTATCAAATATATTAATCAAAAGTTGGTTGGCTGTTTCAGTTGCTCGTTATCTGTGTGCCATTTATATAATAAAAGCAAATGAACAAGCAACTTGCCATCAGTCAGCTATTTCATTTTTCCATGATGAGTTCTAAAATTTGTAAATGAAACAAGCAGTGGTGCTACTGATTTATACGAGGAAGGTTTTGACCAAAAAATATATTTCATCCACGGGCAAATCTGGTCTATATCCAACAACTTGGCAGTTCTCAAAAACTCCGCCAAAGGCTATTATTTATGGTAGAAGGCAAAACCGGCGTGGAGAAGCCAAAATTTTCACATTATACACAAGAAAAATCACACCAGCCACAACAAAGTTATTATCCAAGAGTGAAAAATGCTTACGTATGAACTTGATCTAAATTCAAAAAGCACCCTTTGCTCAAAGAAGCACTTCATACACCACATCTTATCAGGTAGGTGCAAAATTAACACATAAGTGATTTATATAAACGTCTTTATACTATACCCTGAATTTGGTACCCTCTATCAGCACAGCAGACGATTAAGGTCTGCAGACTACGTAACAACACAATGAAGCAGTGCCACAGTCGTTTAAATCAGAGCAGCTGTGAATAATTCCCATTATGTCAGCTCTGCGTTTCTGGCAGCTGATGTACCATCATCCAGGCCTCCAATTGCGTGTCAGCCTTCTCATTTAAAATCCACCCAAGAGATTCAGCTAGATACCCACAGAAATGTCTTAACTGACAGCGATTCCCTCTATTCTGAAGATTAGCAAATTAAAAGAATTGTGTGAGTGACTATTCCTTCTAAAGAGGAAACATTAATTCTTTACAGCGTTAAGTCGACGCGTTATCTATTTCTTGCCATGGTACTATTCGGGTTTTCTCAAAATGGGATTCAGGGCAGGGGATGCTCCTAAAAGCCCATCAGGATACCATAATTTGCTGCCGGTGTTCATTGTTTTATACGGCTCCTTCGATTAGTCATAACGAGTTACCTTCAGTGCAAAAGGTGACATCCTTTGGTTCCTCGGGAGGCACCAGAATACAAATTTCCAATTATCTTTGGCCTCATGGATGACAGAACCAGCTGCACTAGCAAGCAGAGACTGCTGTATCACCTCGGGTAGACCAGTGTACGTGGTCCTCTGGGTTTCTGAGGCTCTCCTGGACGTGTCAAGGAGCAAGATGGTGACTATCCAGCAGCCTCATGCCATTCACACACCTGAACGTCCTGCAGGGAACATACCTGCAGGCCAGAAGAAAAGGTCTGCACTTGATAGCAGGACAGCCAAGGGCTTGCATGCCTGATCAGCTGTGGGGCTGGCAGAGGGGCACGCTGCCCGTCGACACCAAGCAAAAAAAATATAGCACATCATCTGCATGCCTGCCTGTGCAGGGAGAGTTGCACTTTTGTGCTTTAAATGGTGTTATGTTTCCATTTTCCCAATTTTTGAGGCAATCTACAGAGCGGCGGAGTTCGAGTGAGGGAGAGACGAGTCAAGATGGTGAGCGTGAGAGTACTGCAATAGAGAGGGATGAAATGAAGAATAAAGGAGACGGTCCGACGTGATAGATTGGCTGTCCTATCAGTGATGATAGTTTTTCTACAAATCATCAGAGCTCCTGCCTTGAAGACTGATTGTCCAATTCATCTTTGTGGGAGCACCACCAAGACTCCGGGGGAAGAGGAGAGGCGGCCGGGAGCAGCCGTACGCGGGGCCAGGATGGGAAACAACAGTTTTGCCCTGTTGGCACCCATGATGTTTGCCAAACAGTACTGGCAAATTGTTATTTTCTCCTACCGTATTATCCTCTTAGTTCTAATAAGCTAATCATTTGGGGGAAATTAATTACTGCAAGAACAGGGCAATGCTAACGGATAATCTCATTAGTAACACTAAATGCACGATGGTGTTGCTACTCGTGCTGGCTGGGAGTGGCAGCCTGTTCGCAACGTGTTGAAAACAGACTGGCTTGTCACTCAGCTGGTCCCACCTACAGCAACATTTCTTTGCCTCTTAAGACAATTTCTTGTTTTTCAGGGTTATCTGTGAAGTGCCAGATCTGAACTCTATTAACTCTATGCCTGACACATTGTTTATAAGAGATCCTGAAAGCTCCATCCCTTTGTATTGAATGCTTCCTTGGAGAAAGAAATACCCAGAGAGCTGTAAGTCATGTAATTATTATAAATGAAAATACCCAGCCATAAAGCATCTTCTAACACTGTTCATATTGTTCAAAGGAAGAGAATAACAAAGTAGCAAAGCTTTGTTTAAACTTTCTTTTTCAAATATAATCCAAAGATATCCCACACTATCATCAGGGCCCAGGATATTACCAGACAAGGTTAAACAAAATACCAGGCAGGTTAAATCGTACTGTGAAGTACCTAGACAAAGGGTATTTTTTACAAATAGATGTGTAAATAATACTCTTTGGGGATACAAAAAATGTATTTAAGGGGAGGAGGCATTCTGAACTCAGTAACATGATATCATATATCATAACAGGACACCACAGGAGCTGTCTTATTGTCGCAATATTTAAAATTGTTTGAAAGTGTATTGACTCATTAAACCATCTAATACATCTATAGGTATGTACATCCCCTACATACAGAATATCAATATCACATAGCTTGGAGGTAGATTTAGCCCTGTACCCTGTTTCCAGCACCAGCCAGTTAGGGAATAAGAACGGGGCAGGAGTGTACGGAGACTTCCCCAGGACACTCTTCAGCCTCCTAAGCTTTGCGGTGTAGGGAGAAGAAGTGGTTCTTTCATAGTCAAATACCTCTGTACTCTTTGCCCTTTAAAAAAATGCAATCCTTTGGTGCAAGTCATCTTGGGCGAGCAATGGATTAATGAAGAAAAGCATCTGAAGTTACTATGACAGATTTGCAGTTTCCCCTTCTCACACAGGATCGGAAATTAAGTAGCAGGTTCATAGTCACCATGGCTCTTTCTTGGGGGGGGAAAAAAAAAAAAAAAAAAGAGTCTAATGTCACTTTAGGAATTAGAGCTTAAATTTTACTTTAGGCAAACAGCTGAAACCTTGATTTAAACAGTGACAATTATGCAGGTTCTGAAAAGAGATTTGCTAGAAGTCTTTGAAATAAGAAAGGAGAATTAGACAATATAATTTATTTAGACTTTCAAGCCTCTTTTACAGAGCATTACGAGAAAGCACCATAAAAACAAATTTTCGGAGGGCAAAATGAAACTATACTGTGGTTAAAATCCAGTTAAGACAAAAAAAATGAGTAGGAGTGAACAGCTGATATTCAACAAGGCAAGCAGAGATGTTTTCCGGAACAAGTACTTGCATTTAATATACAATTGGTTCAGAAAAACACTTTAGAGATAAATGTGTGTCTGAGCAGAAGTAATATATCTATTTTCCTTGTCAAATTAACGTATCATACATGAACTTTCTCTGCTCATATGTGACGAAGCAAAGTCTTTCACTTTTTTGACCACTGAAAGAGAGAAGAAAACATACTCTCACAAAGTTTTCCTTTTTTGTATTAGTAGGTAAGACACAAAAAAAGCCTCTAGACCAGTCGCCTATTAGCTGAGATTTACATCCACCCAGTCTTGGTGACTGCAGGCAGCTAACACACCATGGCACATTTTCAGTTGTTAATTCCAAGCCTAAGCAGAAAGGCCACGTTGGAGCAGCCAAACCGTTCAGAGAAAAACAGCACAGATGTGTTATGGGAAAATATGCTATGACTAGTGCATTTCTTGGAAGAAAAACATGCAGTACCATTTGAGGCGACAAACTATGACCAAGTCATTAAAAAAGCACCTAATAAATGTCATTGCTTTCTTTACTCTTTAATTCTTTACTATTACGATTATTCTGATCTCTCCCTGGAGAATCACTTCCAAGGTAACTAGTGAGAGGAGAACAAGTGCACTGGCTGGCTTTCTACTCGTTTCAGAGGTAAGATAAACTTAACAATCACCACCTCCTGATCTTCAAACATAAGGGCCAAAAGAAAACCAACAGTCTCTAAGAAATTACTGTCAACTGAGTCATGAAATAGCCGAAGCTACGAGACCTACTGCCCACACACAGGCAGAGCCAAGTGTTGGAGGCAGACAGCTGTATTCTTCAAGCTGAGGGCGCACGCATGCCAGGGCAGTATTCAAAAGAAGAAGGGAAGAACCAGGCAAAGCTAACTGGAAGTACAAAGGCAAGAGGTTCAAACAGGGACACTTACATTTTGCCTCCAGCAGTTAGAAAGTAGACGCGAAAGAGCAACAGATGAAAACAGACTTGGCAGCCTTCAGAAAAGGCAGCATTTTACTGGTTCGGCTTAGCTTGAGACAATTCACTGAAACACATCGGACGGTGTTAAAACAAAGCACGTTCTCACCTACTGGCTAATTACTTAGGGCAAAAGAGGGAATCGCAAAGCCTCCTTATCAGGCTGCACCGAGATGACTTCAGGGGACTACATCCTGCTTCTAGCTGATTATCTCAGCCCGCTCTGCTCTCTGGCTGGGTTCTGGACTAGCTTTAGTCTAATACGTCAGCAGAAAAGCCATCGACAGTGGGACACTTCATTCCAATTGTGTGGCCAACATTTCTTGCAGTCTGCAATGACCAACCTCAGGGTAAAGAAACCTACTACAGAATGACCCTTCAGTGGCCAGATCAAAACATGGTTACTTGGGTTACTTTTTGCCTCTTTCATCTGTAGTCTGTTTAAGATTATTTCTAGATAGACTTATGTACATATATACACGCACGCGCTTATATGTTATTCACATCTTTTCCCTATGGGTACATATGGCTGTATTTCTTGTTCTCTTTGTTGATATTTTCTCTTTTCCACTTTGCTTTCTGCACTGCTCTTTCATCCCCTCCCTATTCTCTCCCAGTTTTCTCAAAAATATTCTCCTCTCACAGCTACAGGCAAAAAAAAGCAAGAAGGCAAGAGCAAAAAGAGACTGCTCACTGCAGAGCTGAAAGGGTGACGGCAAAAGAGGTGTTCTTATTGTGGTAAAATACACTGTCTGCTATGGCGTTCTCCCTTTGCTACTTCACACGTTGTGGAATAGGAGGGCATTTAAAAAAAATAATCAAAATAAGCCAAGTATTCTTGCGGTTTAGTAAAAATTTGCACAGAGGTTTCTCAGTAGTCACCAAGATGTCAGTCCTGCTAAGAGCCGTCTTCGCAGGATCAGCACACGAGACTAATTTGCTGTAATAACGCCTCTAGGTTGCGATAAATAAACCAGATTCAGGACTATTTAAAGTAATCGTTCAACCGCCAGAAAAACACCGAAGTTGGCTAAGGGAAATAACATCGGCAACACAGTAGGAGGCAATCTGCTCTTTGAGTTCGCACCGGGCAAAGCACCATCACGGATTTTTGTTTTCCCATGTATTATTCTAGCTGGAGAGAACTTTGTGGCCACCAGTGTTTATTAAGCTATTATATTAACGATAGCTTTTAGCAGGAGAGTTCTTGACTGACTTTTGAGCCAGTTCCAACTAAAAATTGTGTGTTGTTTCAGTCAGAGAAACCATTCTTTTCTCTGTTACTCTCAAAATATTATGTTTTATTATCAAGGTAAACTTCACAACATGCTAGTGAGAAAAAAGGCTTTTTAAAGACAACAGTAAGTCTAATAATTAATTTCTGAACGTCACCAGCTCGGGCAGATTCATGGCACTCTCTGCATCACTTGTACCTCCTCCTACCTTTCTCCTCAAACCTTTGAGTAGGTAAGCAGGGAAAAGTTAGCTCTTAGAAGGTTTGTAGATATCATTTGATAGAAGCAGCCTGGGAGACATCTGACGCCAGTTAGTTTTTTCAGGTTTCAGAAAGCAGCAGCACCGTATTACCAGTCCTGTCTAGTGAATCAATGACATGTTCAATCCTGAGAAAGGAGCTTGTCCTGTAAGTCATAACTCATCAGATAAAACACTCCTTTGGGATCGAAATGAAATTTAGACCTGGAAAGCACATTTGAAACCTCTCTCTTTGATAGGGCAAAGATTACCTGTGCAGAACTATTATCTGAAACAAGAAATTAGGGTACTATCTCGCTCTACTGTGGGGCGATATTTCAAATAATAGCAAGCTCCTGAATGGGTTATTTTTTCTGTGTAAACACTGGAATTTTCGGCTGTTACAGACTCACTACCACAACCCAGCCTCACTCCACCAGACATACACTTACTCAGCCATACACAATTCCGGTGTCATAGGACTGACTTTCAGGAGTACCGTGCTCCCACATTCGTCATAACTATTTTAATTCTGGGAAAATTAAACAAAACAAAAGACCCGTGATACAGACACCCCAGCCCTCATATTGCAACATTTCACTTCTGCCTGGTTTTGCAGCTGCTGCATTTTCTGCTTTACTTGTGTCTTTCTGAGACCTACCCTTTACAGCAGGCACTGTACAAAGAAACCCTTTCCAGGAATTATCGGGGTGTGCACATGCGTGTACGTGCATGTATGTATGAGTGTATCTTAGAGCCCCAGGTTTCATCTAGAACAGGTTTTTCTTTATATACTTTTTCTGAAAAGTCCTAATGTCCTAGGGCTTATCAGACATAGTCCTGAAAACTCTTTCAGTCCTTCCCATGTATCTCACCAGAGATTCTGTTTTGAGTTTTGAGCATGCTCAAGGTTTGGCACTTAAGCAACAGCTATATGGAAAACCACGTCTGGCAAGCTGACGCTTCTATGGGACATGTCAGCATCCTCTTCCTCCCCCTCCTCTCCATTAGAGCTACCAGCTGATCTAAGTTCACCTTCCAGATACCATCAGACCAGCTGTGCCTTGTAGGGTTTGTACAAACACCCCTGTCTAACCCTAACTTCTCAAAATTCCCATGGATGACTTCTGATTCCAAAAGGCTGAAAAGAAACCAGCACATCCAACAGAAAGGATGCTGCTCTGAGAATTAGGAGACCTGTACTGAGTTTTTTTTGCTCTGCCACATATCCCTTCTGTGGGCCTTTAACAAACCACCTCAGCTGTTTATTCCTCTCCCCACTGCCACCTTTGGTGTAAGGAGGTGGTGGTTGTTGGTAAGCCCAGACGCAGGACCCCACAGGCTGGGCAGGAAGACATCCATCCATGCTCACGGGTGAAAACATATTATCCTAAAGAAAACTGGCAAATCTGATGACCGACGGCCACCCTGCAAACCCTGAGCAGTGCTGAGATGCCGCACGCCAAAAGCATTAGGAAAGCAGAATCTCACTGCATCGCCCCCGACATTTTCCCAAAGACGAAAGGACCAGTACCACAGTGAGAATTGCCGTGTAAAGTAATGACGAGATCTCTTCTGAAGAGACTCATCATTCCCCATCTACTGAACTGCGGCAGGGCCAGGCTCTGCAGCGGGAAGATGGACAGCAAGGAGACGTTACCCACACCTTTCCGTGATCTGCACACCCTGCCTGCTGCCCTAGCAATACCCACGCACACAGCTACTTCCCAACTTTGTGCTACTGAAGTTAACAATTATCACTGAAGTAATCTTCTAAGGTGTGGAGGTCAGCAAAGCACTGGGAAGAATCATGGCTAATGAGCAAGCTATCACTACCGTAAAATGAAAAGTGCCATAAGGCAGTGGACAGTATCATATTAAAATTGGCCTCACATTTACAACTGCCAAGTGGTATCTCTCATTTCATTAAGGCTCGTTTTTTTGGTTTTTAAAAGACTAAAGGCATACAGCTGTTGAATTTAGTCTAATCCCCTGCAAACACATTGAGCTCACTGTGTTAGTAAAGAGAACAAAAGCAAAAAGAAGGGCTTAGAGTTTCACTTTCTAACTTTCCTTGTACTTCTAGCTCTTAAATAGTTTTGATAACTTGTTTCAGCACGATGTGTACGTGCCTTAACTCTGAAGCAATGATTTCTCAGAGAAATGTGTTGCGCAAGTGAGGGTTCAAGATAGGCAGTTTTGCAGGGCACGTTCATAATTTCACCTGAAAGCGCATTGTTACAGGCACAGCTGCTGCAATCCAAGAGTGGATCTGACAAGTGAAAAAAAGGAAAAGCGTTTTTGACCGCCAGGAGAGCTCGATCTGCTGGGCATTCCCATCACCTCTGCAGTCTTTGTGCTATTGCCCGGCGCATCCCTCGGGAGCCGCAGTCTCCCCAGCCCAGCCCGGTGGTTGTGTGCTCCTCAGAATGAGGTGACGTCACCACAGACACGCAAAAAGCCAAAACCCACCCTTTCTCCAAGTCTCCTACGTGGTGATGTCAAGCAGGCGGTTCCAGTCCTTGCTCTCCTCCTACTACTTAAGTAAACACCCACAGCAGTTTACAGCCAGTTCTAGAGCCAAGTCTTGAGTGCCATGAATTGAAAGGATTTTCCCAATATTTTCATCCCAGACTACGCAGAGTCAATGCACTTTAGTCCCAAAATGCTGCTCCTCTCCCACCAATCTCCCCAAAACACAACCAGCCTGTTTCGTGGAAAAAAATCAGCCAAGCAAGGATCTCATGATGCAGTTTGTCACTTCCATCAACAACACAAGTTCAGTTTGCGGCATCTGAAATGGTAAAAATAATAATAATACAGGCAGCAACACAACTGACATTTAAAAGAATCTGATTGATGCTAAAGCCTGTGAGGGGAAAAAACATGGAGCTTCAGAAGCAGTAGGAACGCTGCTCACTGAAATAAAGAATTTGAGACTTAAAGGTCTTAATCCTGGGGAAAAAAAAAAAGACGAAAATACTTCCTAGGACGTTTGTTCTACAGAACAAAAAAAACCCAAACCAATAACAAAAAAAATGTAATGCTATTGAGGATGCGGTTTCAAAACGGTGAGAAGTCCTAAAAGCCATAATATGTTCTGGCTAGAAAACAAATTGTCTCCACAGTATTAGAGGATTTAAAACAAGCAGATTTTGTCAGTGGATTTAGCATGATGAATCAGGTAAATTGGAGGCTGAATCATCACTATATCCCCAGGCATCTGCAGCGAAATAGAAAGGAAAGGAAAATAAAAAATCAGAGAAGCACCTAGAGGATGTTCAGGAAATCACAGGCAATACTGAGCGGGGAAAAAACAAAACACTGATGTGGAATGTCTGCATCAGGTTTTCAATGACAGGTAGTATTTGGGAGCTGTGCAGAGATACAGCAGAGGGGCATCTGAACACCACAGAGCAGAGGCTAAACCCAACAAGAACTGGACCACCACGAAGCAAACGCAAGAAAAGCTAGAAGAACAGAAAGGACCTCTCTGTAAGCGATCAGATGGAGGTAACAAACTGAAATGTCCAGAAATTATGAAGAAGGAACCTGAACTAACTCCACCGGCAGCTGGAGGGCTGCACTTCATCACCTGCTGCCCCAGGCGTTGGGACGGTGAAGCCATCCTCGCCCCAGCACAGGAACACTTCCCAGCCTGCACAGCAGATGCTTTCACCACGTTTGGGAGCAGCCCAGCAGCAATACCTTCTCCTGGCATCCTCCCTCTGCCTCCAGAACACAACTCTTCTGCCCGATTTCAGGAGGCAGAAGCAACAAACCAGCCCCACCGAGCTGGGCGCCAGCCGTGCTCTTGAGGAACGGGGAAAGCTGTTCTGCCGAGTGGGTGCCGCGGGGATGTGACAGCAAACGCAGTGCTGTCCGTGCTTGGTGCGTCTGAGAAGGCTTCTGTGTTGGCAGTACACACACCAAATGTCCTTACCGTACTAAGCAAAGCTGTGTAATTATGTGACTAAGGAGTTTAGCAGTGGTTTTCATGAGCTTTCGTAAATGACTTTTAAATTGCTTGCAACAACACATAAAATTTAACAACAAAATGCCTTTTTTCTTTACTTTTTTTTTTGTCCTTTNCTGTTGTCAGTGAGATTGTAACTGGCTTTTATTTTGAAAGAGACAGAATGCTCAGTATTCACTCTCTAGATATTTTTTTTTTTTTTTTATTTTTTTTTTTTTCCCCTCCCCCCCCCCCCCGACTAGTACTATCAAGATACGTGTTACTCTGATGGTAGACAAAAGCCACTCCCTCCTTGTGCTGCTCACCAGTCCCTGGTGGCTTCGGGCTGCCGGGGAAGGTGAAGGACAGAGCTTTGGCAAGAGCCTTTCCATTGCAGATGCCAAGAAAGCTCTCGGATCTCGCTTCAGTGCTTGCAGGAAAGGCACAGCAGGACTTTTTCTCTCTGTCCATACAAAACCCAACCTGCTAGCTGAGGAGGGGATGGCATCTGTTGTAAAGGCTGGTTGGTTTCCTCCAGCAAACTACAAAAATCACTTTTAAGTGATATGCATGGCTTATCCGGCACATTTTACACGTGGCCAAATGGAAGCGCTGGATGGCAGCGCGGCCCCAGGTAGATCCCATTTTAGCTCTGACTCACTTAGGAAGTGCCTTGATATTTACTTGACAGTCACTTCAAACACTTGCCATTGGAATGAGTCATCTGCATTTTAGATCTGTGTGTCCTCAATTCACCAAAACCCTTGTGCCCAGAATAGCGCACGCAGGACTCCCAGTGACCCCCTGCAGGGAGGACCACGATAATTCCTTGCAATTCGCATGCAGTCAAGGTTTACCTGTGCCTGTCTCTGTCCCCGGTGAGAACACGGAGCATCGGCTTCAAAAGCACCAGTCCATAATTTCACAGATCTAACAGTCGAAGCACAGCTGCTGTGAAGCTGAAAACAAACAAAACGTAGGTTTGTGCCATTTACATAACAGAGGGAAAGCGGAAGGAAAACTCGCTCAGATCTCGTACGTTTGAACGTGGACTTCAGTGGACTCCCCGACAACGTGATCCGAGATTGAAGCTGCACTGAAGAAAGCAAACCAAGCCGAAAGCCCAAGCAGAGGTGTCCTTCAGCTTAGTCACTAAAGCAGGGCGACTGCTGGGAGAGGAGACGTGTCCCCAGCCCACAGCCACTGCCCAGGCCAGCTGCACGTGTCCACGGCGAAGCAGCAAAAACACACGAGCACTTTGTTTTAAAACTTCTCCTGAGAAGCCTTTCAACCTTCAACCAAACATCAGCTCATTAGCAATAGGTCAAAGCCACATGGTATTTAACTTTGGATTAAATATCACTCTCATTCTCAGCGGGAAGCCAGGGCATTAACATATGTCTTGTCGTGTATTTTCCCTTCCTGTTACATCTGATTAATTATGCCTCTTTCCGAAATCTTTTCTTAGATTTTATGTGAAATGAAAACCCGTGTCAAGGGGGAGAGGACAAGCCTCAGGACAGAGACGGCAGCAGGGGGAAAATAATTCCTCCTTCTCCCCAAAGCTCTGCCCTCTATTCAGACTGCCGTGAAACCAAGGGAGGGATTTTCTCTTGGCTGAACGTACCTTTCATTTTCCTAAAGACTTCGCCGATTGCAAGACTTCGTTAACACTAATAAAGGCTAAAAAAACCACAGGTCGTTTCCGTATGGACTGGTACTGGTCTCACGGACTAACAGAACATACATAATGATATACGTACATCATGACAGCAAAAATGTAATGCCTATAGGTACTTCCACTTCTAAGTGGCAAAACCAGTTCCCTAAATTTCCCGGTTTCTCAGCTTTGCTACTTCTTTTTGCATTTTGCAATAAATATTGTTCAGCTTGGTGACGGGATATTCCAAAGCTTTTGAAGCAAAACAAACTGTTTTATCATTCTTTTAGCACAGAAGCATTAAAGCTCTTTCACATTATGTTGAAAGCATTTGGACTAATATTTCGATGTTAAAAACATTGCTTTTTCTTCTAGAAAGTTAGCAATGCCACGGCTGCAGCAGCTGATGTTCACACATGACACGTTAATGGTCAACTTGATCAGAAGTTACCACCTCAGATTTTCAGTTGCAATAGCCTCTTAACGAAAACTTGTTGAGTGATACAAATTTATTATGTATTTTCATTATACCTATAGAAACATATTTGCACGTTCAGTAATAGCTGCGTGGAGCTTTGCGGAGCAGATATAAATACTCTGTAGACTATCCAGAAAGCACTTTGAGCTGCAGATGTTCATTTTCACGTTAAAGTGATAAAAACAGAGAGAGAAGTCAAACTCTATCTGAGAGAAACAAAAAAGCATTTCAAACAAAAAGCAAAGCAATGTCAGGAAGGTTGCAAGCAGCCACCAGCCATTCCCAAATTCACTCACATCTGCTCGCTCACATCCAGGCACAAGCTGTTTCCACATTCGTACCTCCCGGAGGCTGCAGAGGTTTTGCCTCCGCACTGCGCCGGTCCCTGGGGGTTGCTCCCTGTGCCAGGCACCACAAAGAGCCCGCCATAAGGTGTCTGATAAATGCATTGCTCTCGCCTCCTGAGTGGCAAAGCAGAGGTGTAGAGGTTCTGTATTGCAAAAAAAAAAGAAAAGAAAAAAAAAAAAACCAACACATGAAACTGGAAAAGAGCACATGAAAATAGAATATATGATATATAAGATAATATATATTACTATTAATGATATATTAGTACAGTAATTAATGTGTTACTATATTAATTGTTATATTAGTTTCATAATATTGTATCAGTGACAGTGTGGGTTTATATATATATATATACACAGTAATACCTATACTATGTGTATTATTGCATAAGCAAGGAGACAGAATTGGCAGCTGGCACAAAATCAGAAAAACATCACCTGCCAAAAAAAAAAAATCAACGGCAACTCTTCCACCGTAAAACTTGCGTGGTAGATTACGCACCCTCACCATCTCTGCTGCCGACTTTCGAGGCAAGCCCCCAGCACAACCATCCCACGGGCATAGCAATGCCCTGCCCACGAACGTCCAGGATTTTGCAGAGGAAAGAGTTTTATGGAAACGAAGGATTTGTGCATTTTGCCATGGGGCTTGTTGCTCCAGCACACTGTCTAACACAGGAGTACCACAGAGATAAACGTGATTTTTAGGTTGTCAGGAAGTTATTTCAGGTTTTTTTAAACAGCCCTTGGAGGAGCAAAGAGGTGTTCACAGCTGACTAGAGGAGGTAAGAAGGGATTTTCTCCCCACCACACAAAATAATATTGAAATTCATAAATGTAAGAGGCTGTATTTTATACCAAGCCTCCCACAAAACCCAACTACGCTTTCGGCTTCAAAACTGTCCAAGACTGTTAAAGTTTCCCTTTTAATTTTGACTACAAACAACCCTGGAAGGTCTCCGACTGTATTAACGGCTCTCATCTGTCACTTAAACACAGAGTCACTTTCTATCACTTCTGTGATCAGAGAGTAAATGATCCTGACAAAACAACTTTATTTTTGATGTCTTTCTAATCATTTTGTTATTACTGAGTTCTGGGTTCAGCGATAACTCTGTGATTTACAATTTGTTGTTCTGGTTAGAGTATATTATCTTAAGCAGCAACCAATATAATTCAATATCTATGTTGGTGTGTACATATACACACGTATAATTTCAGGTAGGCGTATGCGTTTTATGAATGAATGCTACCTGCTAAAGGTGAACCTGTTCCTTAAGAAATTAATTCCTCTGGGAAAAACAGCTTTCCTTCCCCGCTGCAGCCCTGGCCGCCCCAGAGGGATGCCTGCGGATCAAGGATGAACGCAGCACAAAGTGCGCGGGATGCTTTACACACAAATGCGCCTCTTGCGCATTTCAGGCCCCCAACACACTAAAATAAAGTTATTACTAATAACGCAGAAGCCTAAAGACCAGAGGAGAAACTTTAATGACTGGGGCAAACCAGCCAGTTGGGTTACGAAGCACCATGATCACTGTTTATTTATACCTGTGCATCCACGCAAGCCGTTAGCAGGGGAAGGAGCTTGTGGCTGCTCGTACCGCACACGCCATGGGAATTTGGGGTGAAGGTGCCGGTGTGACAGCACTAATCCTCTGATGGGCTTAGTGCAGCGGGGCGGTGACGGCTTTGGAGCACCTCCATAATGCACACAGATACTACGGTGCTATGGAAACGCTGCTGGTTTATGCCGATTCCCTTATTCCTGTCCTCTCTGCATCCTCATCACAGTTGGTTATCGATAACCTGCGAAGCGATGGAGCCCGGGGTGGATGCTCCCCCTCTTCAGGGACTTCTGGCTGAGCCACCCGCAGCCTCCACCACACCATCAGGGCTTCGCTGTCCCTTCTTCCACCATCTGCCACCGCACCACAACCTTTAGCTATCTAATTTGGTGCTGAAACCCAGCTGCAGGGTGGGCTTTGAGCCTTGCGGCGCTGGAGGAAAGGGTCCGCACTGCTTTGCCGCAGCACATCACCATGTCCCGGGCATGCTGGTCCCAGCAAAGCTGCAGCCGCCAGCTCCCGACGGGGCAGGTGAGGCACCGCAGTCGGTCCTTGGCACCGTCCAGCCAGCGATGGCTCTAACGGCAGGTGGTGAATGTCATCCTTGTCACCGAAGAGCTTCGTTCCTCCTCACAGCACGAGCGCTCACACCTCCCGGGGGTGCCCGGCTGAGAAACGCCGGGCGCTCTCACGGGGTCTCCGCCAGCGCCTCCAGCACCTCGACCATAACATCGTTGTTTCACACACAAAATTAGGGGTGCCTAAAGTGTTTTAACAAAGCCACCAAAACATACGTGTTGATACTGAGAAACACCTATGAGTTCTTAGCACAAATTAGCACATATATTTTTTAATATATATACACACACTTTTTTATATATACGTGTGCGTATGCAAGTATACCTACACACACGTGTACATACACACACCCACACACACTCTTCTCCCTCCAGAGCACTAATCTAGCCCTGGTAAAAACATCGTTGCCCTGTTATAAGCCACCTCATTCTCCACCTCAAATTCCCTAACAAAAATCTTACTCACTCCCCAGCAGCCTTTCATGGGAAGACACCAGCCCTCGTTATTTATCATGCCAGGACCTCTGCTGTGGTTTCCTTCCCCAGCACCCCCAGGTTGCTTCAGCACGGATCCTCTCCAGGATGCAGACCCTGCTCGGCGGGCGCAGTCCGTCCCCGCTGCAGCCGCGCGCTGCAGTACATCAGCACGTTGGCCAAGCGTCTTGTTTGCATGCACCAAGGGGTTATAACTGCTCCTCCTGACTGCCCTCTCATCGTTATTTACTGCTCACTAAACTTTCTGTCACCTATTCGCTTCATCACTGGTGAGTTTAGGTTTACTTCAAATACTATGATTAAATATATATAGTGTGTGAGATTATATATATGTATATATACACACACAACTCATAGGCAGCGAGGATTTTACCAAGGAAAAGGTGCCTTTTTTTATTTTCAGATGAACGTTGCATTTCTGAAGGTGTTTCCAGGGGCAGAGACTGAAATTCCCAGTCCATCAGCAGCTGTGCCTGGGCAGCAGCAAAGCAAGCTACAGCTCAGCCTCATCAGGCCTGGCTGTCCTGAATAACTGATGTTTAGCATGGGGCTGTTTTCTGCCTACTGAAAACAAACAACACCCCAACCTTTTGGCTCACACAAAGCATCCCTGACTGCCCAGCGCAGCCAGCACCGGCCACGGGGCAGGGATTGAGGAGCAGCTCCGGCCACCCCCTCCCGTCCAACAGGCAAGAGCAAAGCCTTCGCCCCAGTCCGTGTTGGAGGAAACAACAGCACATGGCAAGTGATACTGAAACAAGCACTGAGGCTTTGTTTTTTTTTTCCCCCCTAGCTATTAAATGTTTCATGTGCAGAAAGCCAAAAACCAGCCCCCCACCCTGGCTAAACATGGGTTTTGAGGGCCCCTCTACAATCCAGGCTGCGGCATTTTATGGTGCACCTGGGATGAGGTCTCTTCCTCCCATAACTCCCTTTTTTCCCTTTTTACTCACGTTTCTTAAATTCACAAGAAAATCTCTGAATTGTGAACCTCCTGGGGAATTGCATCACCACACAATTTGCTCACTGCTGCCAATAGAGCCACAGGAATCACAAACAGTTGTGGAGCGTAGAAGGATGGACCAGATGGTTCCTACACCTAGATCACTCCTAAAAGATACTCATCCAAGCTGTGCTGGAAATCCCTTGCAGAGGGAAACAAACAGGCAAGCAAAGAAAAGAGTCTCTGCTTCAGCTACGGTTTTGTTACAAATACACAAAAATGGATCGTTTTGCTTGCTACTCAACAAGCCTGACATTTCTCAACCGCTCCAGACAACTTGTACAGACCTTGCACTACCTTTGATACCTTTTTCAGCTCGCTTTATAGGTGGGTCACCGTTGCTGCCGCCTTTCCACTGCTTGTGCACCAAGGAACCAGCCGAACCTCTCCCACCGAGCCCGGGTCCCGCTGCAGGAGGGCATCCCTGTGCAAATCCATTTCTGAAGCAATAAAGGAGGCAGGAGAGGTGAACACGTGCCCAGCCAGCCTCCGAGCAGATGCTTCTGTATCATATATACCAGAGACACTAGTACTAGCTGTATTATCTATGCCAGCTTTGAGTGTTACGAAGACAAATAATCTCATCAAAAGATGATTTACTTAAAGAGAAAGATATTCCATAGGAGGGGGAAAAGTATTTTGGTTTGTGGCAGAATTATTTTGGGGGTCACTCATATGATTTTGTAACGCTGCGAACTAAGAAGCTTTCAACAAATAAATAGTCCTTCCCATTCCCAAACCCATGAAACTCTGCACCCTTGAAAATACCTGTATTAAATACTGTTTGTTTTCCTGCATTTTATTAATTATGCATACACCACAGGCAACACAGAGACCTTTTTTCAACTCTTTTCATGGCAGTAAAACTTTTAGGGCTACCGCTGAACCTGACACCCTGGGAAACGCTGCCTGCCCAACACGGCGGGATCCACTGCTCTCACGTACCCCTCGCCTGGGGGGAGCCTCTTCTTACTGGTTTCAGTGGAAATGGGAATACCCATTCTCAGCTCCTGCTCGGGTTTCTTTGCTAGAGAGAAGATGAAGGATTTGCTGATGAGTGGGAAGCTCTGCAGCTCTTCGCCGTAGCTCCCAGAGCTCTGCCCTCTGACGTGCTCAGATGCAGCAGGTTACTTGGCAGCCAAGAGGTTTTGGGCCATGCGACAGCTCTGGAGCACCAGGACTATGAAAACAGCGGTTTCTCTAATTTAAACCTTGGGTTAAAGTGAGCTCTCCCCCTCTTTGCTGTTTTCCAAACTGACTTCCAAGCATCTTTTTTTTCTTCTACATGCCAGCTCCTGCCCAAACAGCTTATCCTGACCCAGGAAATCCTGTCCCCAAGCTCATACTCTGTATTTTCCAGAGAGCAATTTTATTTTTCACTCGCATCTCCTGATTTACTCTGTATCCCCTTTAAGACCAGTTGTGCTTCATGCAATGATCTCTGAATGTAAATGATCACTTATCTCACCTAACGCAAACTAGAGATAACTCATTTTAAAAGCCTCCTATTTTCATAGCACCCTCCAAAGCAGAGTGGCTTAAGACAGAAAGAAAATTGTTGCCATAACTTTTTTTTTTTAGTGTCACTGCTTTCTAGATCTTCTAGATTTTTTTTTTTTCCAGTTCCAAAAAAAGAAAAATGCTGACCCTAACGCAGATTTCTTATGCAATGCTTTTACTAGGGAGATTAACGGAGACACTCATTCAGTTTCGCTGCTTGTCGGAAAGTCAAGATTAGTTACTCCTCTAAAGCCACCGCATGCAAGAAGTCCATCAGCATCGATACTCCAACGGCTGCAGCACTTTGGTGTGAAGACACTGACAGATTTTTCTGGATATTCTCAGTTTAATGGCTTACGTAGCAGCAAACACTAAGAATTATGTAGATTTATAATGTATTTGCTACAGAGCACAACACGCTGGGTAAGTCAGCCCTGAGATACCACTAACCTTCATCTACTGCCTGCACGGCGGGAAGAGCCACCACTGCGAGTGTGCTGCGTGACAGTTTATTAAAAATAAATCTCACACCTGGAGGAGGAATATAAATGCTATTAGCTCATCATGCAAACAATTTCCAAAATTTTCTGTCAACACTGTCAATTCTAATGACATCTTAGAAGCTGAGGGACAACAAGGAGTAAAGCGTTGGGCTTGTTCTCATTAAAAAAGAAACAAAATGCAAATCTCTGTAGGGCAATGGAAGAACTGCATCCTGTGCCACATCTGCAGATCCATGGCTGATCTTTATCAGTGTCAATGACACACAGCCACGAGACAGCCTTCCTCTGCGGGAAGCAGAGCGGCTGTCCTGGCTGCATCTGCACCGGGCAGAGGGTTTGGGCTAGAATCTGCCCCTCTGATGTCCCAGCACCGTGCTGGGAGCTCATCGTCACTGACGCCAGCCCGGGGGGTCTGATTTTGAGCCTGGCCCAAGGAAGTAGCAGAGATGCACGTGAGAGCGCACGTACACCCCTTGTAACCTTCCCTGCTCTGGTTGTACCACTGCCCTTGAGAGGACACCCAGCGTGAGCAGAAGGTACAACCAGGAAAACGAATTAGTACACTGGGTTGGAAAAAAAGAAAAAAAATAATTAATGGTTACAGGAGGGGGATAAAAATAGAACCACCACCAAATAATCCCCTATGTTTTCGAAGGAATTTGAACACTCACAGTCCATGGTGTCGCCCAACTGCTCTTCAACACATCCAAGGACAAGGCTTCTCCACTGGGATGGCTATTCCCCCACTGGACACCCTTCAGCTCTCCTGGGCCTCCCACCTAAACGTAAGCTCCGAGACAGAGACCTGTCTCTGCTGGAACCTCTGGTCTCATACCAAAATTCCCTGACACTCAGTGCGCAGGGCCACCGTGGGCACACCCCAGGTGCGGGTGCCGGGGGGGACCTCACCACCACGGGGGGACATCACCGCCACAGGGGGACCTGGCAGGGACTGCGTGAGATTGTATAGCAAAAATGGGCTTCAACTGCACTTCTGTTGTTGGAAAGATAATAACTTTTTCCATAGATTTTCCTGAAATTAGGAACGCTCTGGCCTAGTAAACAGATGCCTTTATAGAAAAAGTAAGCAAGAAAATAAGTACTTTATCTTTTCATGGTTAGGGAAGCAATCTTATTATTGCAGGCTATTATAACTTTGAGGTTTCTATCAAAAACTTCTCTAAGGCAGATAAATATCACATTAAACTAACCGTACAGTCCTAGAACTCCTACATTTTAAAATCACCCCGAAGGTCAGAAACTTACGCAATCATCTCTACATCTCACACTCTCTTATGAACCTCTCCAACCAAACAGGAATAGCCATTCTATTCAGGGTTCGTATGGCTTCAGGACAGACACAAAATTTTAGCAGGAAAGGTCTTGCAATAGAAATTGAGAGACAGGGATGGGGGTTTTTTGCAGATAGCAAAAAAAGATTTTTTTAATGTGAAACCTGCTATAGTTTCATATTCATCACAAAATGCATGTATTAGAAATACTATTCTATTCGTGCTAGTTGGATAGGTTTAGCCATGCCTTGGTTTCAACTTCATTTGTAGTAAGCCCTGTTGGACGGAATCCACCCAGCTTTGCATACACAGTAAACCTTCAGGGACAAGAGAGGATGCTGAAGACTAAAGCATAGTGGGGTTTCTTCTCCAACAGGGACTTCAGTACAACAGGTAGCTGATTTACCTTCTCAAAGATCATCCAAAATAACCAGTATTTAAAACATTCAGGAGATACCATTTTTTGTTATGTATTATTTTAAGCAATGTAAAAGTTAACTTTCGTTAAAAAAAAATTGGCAGAAAAACATTATGTAAAAGTTAACTTTCGTTAAAAAAAAATTGGCAGAAAAACATTTTGTAAAAGTTAACTTTCGTTAAAAAAAAATTGGCAGAAAAACATTTTTCCAGTTGGCTTATTCTTAACCCACAAGTAATTTTTCCAATTACAACAAGCAGCTCCTTTCTGCTGATTTCACTTCCCTGGAACAGCTACAGAGCTAAGGCCATTTCTGCTAGAAGTCCTGTTTCTTTAAGATTCAACTTGTACTGTCTCACAGTGCTGGTTTTGTTGACATAACATGAATACAACAATCCTCTTATTTTTTTCTTATTATTTTCTCCTGCAACAGGAGCAGAAAAATTTCCACTTCTGATTGTGTAGTCTGCCATGCAAGTGTGTACAACTTGCATTTTCCTTTCGTGCATATAAACAGCTTTGTGATTTGTCAGGAGTAATTGGAAAGATGAGCATTCCTGTTGTTATTTCCGAATTATTACACGCTCCTTGTGGTACAGGTTCCTGATGAAATACCAGGGCACCATCTTCTGAAAAAGCATTATATTTAGATCACCCTAAAGAGTGGGAGAGCAACAAGGTTTCCTTAGAGGTACAGGAGCATCCTTTTGTAGCCATAGATGTGCAGTTATTCATTTGTTTCTCCGATATCTGATTTTCCAACATAGTAAGTGTATCTGCATGGATCCTTTGAGAGGTCTGAATTCCAGCCTGCATCACCACAGTAAAGAGAAAAAAAGCAGTGTAGAAATGGATTGGCTAGCCAGGTACGAGCGGCAGCCTAGGCATGAAAACAGCAAGCTAGGCACAAATTAATTTATGCTTTCAGAAGGTAAAAATTGCCCCGTGCAGATCTGCTGCAGTTACGCTGCCTCTAATACCCAATTATTTCCTTGTTTTGCTGAAGATTACAGGACAGAGTCTGGAGCTCTGATTTCTAATTTCTGGTGGGTTTGGGGTTTTGGGTTTTTGGGTTTTTTTTCTTCATTGAAACTATGTCCCATCTTTCAAGCCTGACATTAGCAAGTTCAGAGCATCCCCAAGTGCCACAGTGGCCAGAGGAGGGAGTGAGCAAGCGGTCCCTCTGACACGGGGGCCTTATTTTTTGACCTGTAACTCAGATTTCAATATAAAAGACAGTACACAAGTAACAAAAGAATTATTCATTTAGCCACTGTGATCCTCATTTCACTCAGCAGAATTTCTCTGAAAAAGATTTCCCTGAAAGTGTTTTGCTCACTGTTGCAGCTGATAGTGATTGGGAATACTTAGCTAAGAACTTGCATTTGTGCAAGGAGGTGCACTTTTCCTCGTACTTCCAAGACTCTGCCCTACCCTAGCTCGTTAATTAGCGCAGCTTTAGTAATCACTGCAAACATGACACTGCAAAAAGAGACAACCCAGTCCCTGCTTCCCGCAACAGGCGGCAGGGGAGGTCGGCGTACACCACACAAACACAGAACGAAGCCCTCTCTTTTCCAGGTCACTGTTGTGTTCCCTTTGCCAGAGCCACCGCACGGGCAGGAGCCCCGGCTGGGGGCAGAGCAGAAGGGGTAGCCCCAGCAGAGCCACGGGGAGGTTGTGCCAGGGTCCCACCCAGAGCCCCTGGACCCGATGCCGCAGGGCAGGATGAGGGGACCTGCAGCAGCCCAGAGAAGATGCTGTATGTTGGGCAGGTCAGCGATGCCCCCAAACGCCCCAGGTTTCAGAGGCAGCAAAGCCTCTGCTGTCACCACTCAATACACTCTCGGTTCCCCAGGAACTAGGATTTTCATCTACATTTGTCGACACCTGCTCAAAGACACACAGCTAAGCCAGCGTCCCAGAAGCACATCTTGTTTGTATACGCTTCTTTTCTTCAAAAGAGCTTCAGAATTTAATTTTGCTTTTCATCCAAAGCCATACAGACATGGTCCTGAGAGATTCATTAGTGGCACAGAGGAGGCTTTTACAGCACCCCGCTCTGCAGAAGATGGGTGGGGAATTTGTTTTTCAGTCCTGGCCCAGGGTCCACACTCACTGGCAACATCTCATACGGATGCAGTGCTCCGCTTGTAAGGATTATATTCAGGGGATTTGCCTATATTTTTGTTTACTCTTGCTTTACAAATTCAAAAAGCCATTTGAAATTTTAATACGATTCACTATTAACTGCTACTACATTTTTTTTTATAATCAGACAGAAAATTCTCTATCACCAGATGACACACATCTCTGTGCTTTTTTTTCTTTTCATTGGTGTTTTCCAGGATTAGTTTCTCATTGCATTTACAGTGGCAGTGCAATATCACACATTTTGGGGTGCACCATGGGTGCTCCTTGCACCAGCATGGCACCAGCCCATGGCTCTCACCCCTTCCACCGCTGTGGGCCACCATGACAGAGCAAACTCTTCCCATCTCTTGCTCTTCACTTCTCCATCCCCAAATCTACACCTGCCTTTCAGACCTCCTGTCAGCTAAATGGAAATTCTCATCTCACTCATCGAGTGCACCCTCAGTAAGTTTGCAGATGACACCAAGTTAGGCTGGAGTGTTGATCTGCTGGAGGGCAGGAAGGCTCTACAGAGGGATCTGGACAGCCTGGATCGATGGGCCAAGGCCAATTGTATGAGGTTCAACAAGGCCAAGTGCTGGGTCCTGCATTTGGGCCACAACAACCCCATGCAACGCTGCAGGCTTGGGGAAGAGTGGCTGGAAAGCTGCTTGGCAGAGAGGGACCTGGGGGTGTTGGTCGACAGCCGGCTGAACATGAGCCGGCAGTGTGCCCAGGTGGCCAAGAAGGCCAACGGCATCCTGGCTTGTATCAGGAATGGTGTGGCCAGCAGGAGCAGGGCAGTAATGGTGCCCCTGTACTGGGCACTGGTGAGGCTGCACCTCGAGTGCTGTGTTCAGGTTTGGGCCTCTCACTCCAAGAAGGACATGGAGGTGCTGGAGCGTGTCCAGAGAAGGGCAACGAAGCTGGGGAAGGGTCTGGAGCACAAGTGCTGTGAGGAGCGGCTGAGGGACCTGGGGTTGTTCAGCCTGGAGAAAAGAAGGCTCATGGGAGACCTCATCGCCCTCTACAACTGCCTGAGAGGAGGGTGCAGTGAGGTGGGTGTTGGTCTCTTCTCCCAAGTGACAAGCGATAAGATGAGAGGAAACGGCCTCAAGTTGCACCAGGGGAGGTTTAGATTGGATATTAGGAAAAATTTCTTCACAGAGAGGGTTGTCAAGCCCTGGAACAGGCTGCCCAGAGAAGTGGTGGAGTCCCCATCCCTGGAGGTATTTAAAAGATGGGCAGATGTAGCGCTTAGGGATATGGTTTAGTGGTGGACTTGGTAGTGTTAGGTTTATGGAGGGACTTGATGATCTTAAAAGGTCTTTTCCAACCTAAATAATTCTATGATCTCACACAGGTTTTTAAGCACATGAACTTTAATATAAAATAAGCTCACTGTAATACCAGTTTTCCTTAAGTGCTTGTAGTTTTGGGGTGAGGTGCATTAGTGCTCCATACCAGCAGCAGAACATACGAGTAAGAGAACATCTCAACCACTGATTAACATATTCACCACCAAATTTGCTAAAAACCTGAAAGTGTCTAAACCCAAGACCTGCTGGTCAGAAGCCTGGACATGCCCGCCTCCCACTACCAGTCTCTTGCGGGGGGGAAGCCACCGGGCTGACGAAAGGCTGCACGGGAGAGGTGCCCCCTCCATTCAGCCGTGCCCCCGTCCGTGCCTACACGCTCTGGACCCTGATGCACGGAGGCGGGAGGGCTGCAAGGATATTTGGCTAATTAACCCCCCCCAACCACACACACAGCATTTTTGCCAGGGGACAGGGGTACCCATCACATACACTTTACCTGCTTGAAAGCAGATGATATGGCAGCACCCAAAGACATTACAATTTAAATAGTCTTCCATTTTTAATTTACACTTTCATGCCAACAGCACCCCATGCCATCTCAACAAAGATTATTTTTTATAACAAAGCTCAGCTTTTACTCAACAGATTTGTAGCAATTAAATATCTTAACACTTATTTTACATTTCTTACCTAGGGTAATGTCTTTTTTGACCCATATAGCACCTGCTGCCATATCAGATGGCCCTATAATGAAAGTGAAAAAATATCGTTTAAATGATGAAATAATAAACTATAATTTATGTTGATTATTTACTGAGAGACTTTTTCAAATTTAGTAGTACTGAAAAAAATATTTACATCAGAATTATAAAACCAGCAAACAGAATCACAATTTTTAAAAACTTACCAAAGGGTTGTGATCAGCAATGCTACGCTGACTATAGTATTTAAGTGATATTTTATTATTTTATTTTTCTTCTCCTGTAAGCATTAAGACACGAATCACTATGAGTTTTAGTAAAACATTGGAACAAAGCACAGACCCCCAGGGGGCCAGCAGGAGCTGGGGGGGCTCTGTCCCACCCCGCTCCCAACAGGTCCCCACGGCAGGTCGCTCAGGGACCTCTCTGGCGGGGTTTGAGCATCTCCAAGGACGGAGATGCTACAACCTCTCAACGCTCATCCCCGTTTCAAGAGCTGAATATCCTCAAAGAAGTCACAGGTGATCCCAAGAACTAAACAGCAAATAGCGGGACATAGTGCCTCACCATACCCCACTCCCACATCAGCAGTGCATTAAGCTCCATTCCTAAAAGACTGAAAATCTCCATTTTTGGAAATAGTGGTAAAATCCTGACATTTCTGTGCCTACATCCAGGCTTTGTCCTGTCCCTGGAACCACGCTCTGCATTTTCAACCCAAACTAAATAAAGATTTCACCAGTACTCAGCTCCCCCCGGAGCACAGCTCCCTCAGTTTGGCAGATGCTCACCCCAACCCGTCCATCTTGATCCTGTTTCCAGGGATCGATACTGAACATTTCATCAGTGCGCAGGTGCTGGTGTTCCTTTTTTCTTTTAAATCTAAATCATTCCCTCTGTACTTCCACAACTCAGAAATAACAGGAACCATATGCTGGTTTGGGGTTTTCCCTTCAATTTTAAAATTACTTCTAAATTGTGACCTTGAATACCAAGATTTTGCCTAAAGCAAGGTTTTATTGCCATGTTATCAACTCCAGAAAATAAAACCTTCACATTATAAAAAGAAACAGGCCTTTAATTAACCGTAATGATAGTTCTGGGTACCATTATCACACATTTTAGCTACAATAAAAAGCTTTTAAGAGAGTTGACAGCAAGTTCAGCCCATATTTCTCCCTTCTTCCCAGCATCCAGACTTAAGGAAGAAGGCAAGCTCTCAGCTCCTTCCGCAAAAAGCAAAATTCAGAAACATCTCAGACACTTGAGCGGTTGCACTGCGAGTGCTCTGTTGGACCCACACAAGCTCAGGGGCTGGGGTGATGGGATGGGCAGCTCCATGGCAAAACTGCTAAAACACATGGAAGAGTTTGTCCAAAGGATCAAAAAAAAAAAAATCCCTACAATAAACATTTCCCTCAGTATCCTGAAGAGAAAATGGCTTTGGGATGGGCAGCCCCAGGCAAGCTCTTCTCCAGTTCACATCTCGGTTCTGTTTTCTCTTCAATATTTTGCAATAATTCCAGTTTTTATTTTCTGTCCTTTTGGAACGACAGGCTGGGTAGGAAGTCCCATCTCACGTCATTCCAGTTGCAAGCTAAGGTGAAACAGGCAAAACTCTTGAAAAAGCGTTTTCCTGAAAAGCATTCTGACTTCAGGAGTTCACATTTTCACATCATCTGGGCTGAGGGAATTGCCTGCCACCAGCTTTCAGCTTTTTAAACTCCCAACCCCAGTGGGGTTGGTTCCTCTCCTCCTTCTGACAAGTCTTATTGCAAAGCATCGACCACATGGCCACGTTACCACCTGGGAATGCAGCAGTCAGCGGGAACAATGAAGGATCACCACTTTTCATGGAATCACAGGTTGGAAGGGATCACTGGAGGTCATCCGGTCCAACCTAATTCCTTGATTGTACAGAAGACATTTCCTCAAAATACTTCCTGAGGAGAGTAAGACCTTTTATCCACTTTAAATAATGATTTGATACTCTTAAATTTGATTTTGATTATAGCCAACTGCATCACAGGGCACTGGGTACCATCCCACCTATACCCACCTCCGTTGCTCTTCCAGGCACAGCATGCTGTAGTAGCAAGCATTAAGCCTCTGCCCTTCCATACAGGAAAATCAAAATTTGCCCCGGATGGCAACGCATTTTCTGAATTTTCTATTCTACCATCAAGATCGTTAGTATGCAAATTATAATTTGTGTCAACATTTTTGCAGGCTACAATTACATGGCACGAAACGTATTTACATGCTGTATGGAGCCAAACCGGTGGGACTAAAATTGCAGATCAGTCTCAGCATTTAATTGGACACAGTAAATTTAATGAATAAAAAGGACTAAGACTGCATCACAACGGCAACATTTAGCACATAAAAATTAGTATGCTATGGAAAGAGAAACTGCTGGGAAGGGCTCTGTTAATGAAAAAAATACTTGTTCGCAAGTGAGCCATTAGAGTAGCACAGGCCAGAGGAAACATCAAGTAACATAAAATAACCGTTTAACTTTATGTCTAATTATCTGCACTTAGGATATACCAGGAACCTTTGCAGACACAAGGGAACCAAACCCTCATCTGGAGGCCACATCATCCGCAGAGTTATGAACTGGACCTCGCCTGGAGGCCACATCACCTGCAGAGTTATGAACTGGACCTCGTCTGGAGAGCACATCACCTGCAGAGTTATCCTGGGCAGCTGATAAGGACACCCCAGGTTTGGGGTTCCTGCCTCAGGGACCCACCGGTTCTGCAGCATGCTTCAAGGACTGCATTTTGTTGAGAGCGTTTTTCCATACGTTGGCACTAGCGCATAGTTTAAAACACAAATATTTAATGGCCAAACCCATTAAATCTAATTTTGGTTCAAACTAATTTCTTCAGCTAGTTTGGCCCATAGGTGAGCAGTCTTCGCTAGGAAGTAATGTAAAAAGACCAAGGGAGAGGGAAGAAAGCCAAGAAGCCTGGTCTTCCCTGTCCCAGTCCTCCATCACAGGAGGAGGTCCATGAGATTCTTCCGTCTCACACAGATTTTCAGCAAGATTTCTAGATTTCTAGATTTCTAAGATACAGTCAAATCTTTCAGTGAGTATATTCTGGCTGAGACTGCTTCAACTTTTTACTAGAAGTTGCTACAGAAGCCATGTTGACTTCACAAAGCATATCTTGTCCTTACATCCCCATTTTCTGTCATTTTGCTGGTTTGGATAGAAGGAAACTTGCCCTTGCACCTGATAATTAAAGCCACTAAGCAAGAAACCAATACTTGTTCTTACTGATGCAAGAGATTCCCTACACCCTGGTAATTTGTTTTTAAATTAAAAGAAACTATGGTTTAGAATATTGATGTATTTCTCAAATTTGTTTCGGTTTTCCCAAGTTGCTCTATGCTATGTAATAATTATTACTTGTGTGCTTTTGTAATCAACTGGTCAAATAATCTACACAATAATTCCAGGTAGACAGGCACTGGAGGGAATTTAGCCTGTATTGCTTCGGTGGTCCCCAGACGTTATAGCCCCATTCTCTGCCGTGTAACACCTTCCACCACAGGGCAGGACAGAGGTTACGTTACCCCGCGCTGCAGCTCCTTCGGAGCTAATCTCTCAGTTATTGCTGCCATCAGAGTAAGAAATATCAGCAGCAATTTATTTTCTTAATCTACATCAAAACCTTCCAAAACAGAAAGAATGAAATGAGATTTTTAGCACTCCAAGATTGTTCCAGTGTCAATAAGGAGAAAACCCCTGCTACTCCTGAAATTAATATTTTTCATTCTCTAGCAACCCCAGCATCTCAGTCGGGGAAAATAACAGAGGCGTTAATATAAAATACACTACTTGACCAGAAGGAAAGCATTTCAATGTTATGTAGAAAAGTCTCTCAAAGGGCACACTGTGATAAAATATATATATGGTTAAAAATGAATTTACTTTAATATGTTAACCAGAAACAGAAAAATCAATAACAGCAATTTAAGTTTGCAACCAAGAGAAAAAGATATGGTTGAGTGAATGTTTGGAATGCTCCACTTGCTGCTCAGAGTGCTTCATTAGGTATTTTTTTATATGCTTGATTTGAATAGATACAAGATACAGAATTTCAAATGGATGGTAAGAACCCAGAGCTGTGCTGACCTCTTCGATCAACTTTGCCTAGCCCATAGCTACTCAACATCATTTTTTGAAGGTAAACAGTATATCAGACTAGGAGCTTTTTTTTTTTGTCATTCTTTAATTTGACGTGACCTCATTTTACCACTTCTCAGAACTGGACATGTTAAGATATTACGTTTCACGTCTTCCTTTCTTTTTTTTTTAAAACCAGTTAAAGAGATTATAAATACTTTTGTTTTAAATTCAGAATGGCTATAAAGACCTCGTACTCCTATTTCTTGAGTACACGTACGGTATTTCATTGCAACACGGAGAAATTATCAATTGCCTTCCATCTTTTTTGAGCCCTGTCACTTAAGGCGAAGAGATGCCTTCTTCATGGGAACCACTGTCCATTCTCCTGCTGCCCCCAACCCTCGGCTCACTGCATCTTCATTAGAGGCGTACTGTCATTGTCACCTCCTCGCTGTATTTCATTGCCTTCCCCTGCATTGGTTTTCACCTTGCTGTTTAATAGAGCTACTCGAGATAAATGCTAGCAGCGCAACATGATCTAAATTTGCCTTCAACTTTTGAACCCAGACTATAGTTAGCATGTTCCATCAGAAAACACCCATAGCTTTTTCTTGATATCCGACGCATCATTATTTTTTAAACAGACTCAGAAAGCATTGCATGAAGTCAATTCTCCAAAGAGGCCGACAGGAACATAAAGATCACGTTACTTTTTCATGGGCTAGGCTGGGAAGAACTAATTCCTTTGTGATAGAAAGTTTCCAACCCTTGCAGAATATAAAAGAAAGAAGGTATTTCCATAATTAAATAGCACAAATGCCAGCTGATACAGAGCCTGTCCCTCAGCAGTCTGAAATAAATTCCTGCTAACCAAAGTAATCACCCCTGACTTCAGAGAAAGCCAAACACTTGGAGAAATAGCACGAAAGGTGGAGCTGATTTTCTTGTAAATGTTAATAAAACCAGGCCTCAAAGGGGAAGTTACTCACTGGGAACAATTATGCCATGGTGTTTGATTCCACAAAAAGGCACAGCAGCACTTGCAAGCTGAAAAGGCCAGATCAACAACGTGGAACTACTAAGACTACATTATTTGCCAAGTATCTTAGAAGTGCACGAGAGAGAGAAGTGACAAATTCTAATACTTGCATTTCAAGGCGTGAGTGGCAAGGCCATTGCTTCCTTACTCCCAGCATTTTCTATTACCTTATAGCTTTCATTAGCTGAAGTAAATGCTCTTCTCCAAAAGCACTAATAGAAGAAGACTGAAAGCAAGTTTCTTAATACTACCGTCATCCACCTTCCAAAGCCTTGTTAAAAACTAAGCGTTCCCCAAGCATCTTTGCCCAAGAGCAAAAAGAGCCACTACTGGTAGCATCTTTAATAACTTAAAACTATCTCGAAGCCCCAAAGTCGAAGTTGGAGCAGTACAAAGGAAACAGAAGTCAGCCAGGCACCGTTAGCTGCGGTGAAGAAAGTTGCCGTGAGTTAAAGGAGGATGGGCAGGACAAGCCTTCTGGTGATGCTTTGGCTGGCTCTGGGTCAGTAACTTATTCTGTGGGTTTTTTGGATTCATACCCATATCACTGGCAGCTTGCAATGCCTGAAGACCTACCCCTCAGGTATTATCATCTTAACGTCCTTGGTTCTGGGGTAGAGCAGGGGTCTACTCTTGCACACCTCCGTTACTAAACACTAACGAAATAGCTTCAAAGATGCTAACTTTTTAAATTCAGAATGGCAATAAAGACCTCGTACTCCTATTTCATGAAAACTTACTTTCCCTTTTACTACTGCTACAGTATTAGGACACAGCTAGGTCAACCCATGATCCACCAGTCTCTGGCTGAAGTAGGTCTTTTCATCCAGCACTTTCCCAGCCTTACAACGCTCACGATGTAATGCACTTCCATAAAACTTGATGGTGGAGGCCAACATTAGAAAAAGCAAAATGTCAGAAAGCCATCAGTGAGCTTTGCGAAAAATCGACAGCATATTCCAAAACCTGGTTTTGCAGGGAACAAGACAAACAGACATCCCAGAATCAGCCAAGCTGCCACAGAAAATAAAAGGCCAAGACACCAGAAACAGTGTCGTTTAAATACCTTTATGAAATGATGCTGTGTTTTTGAAGTGGTATCCAGAAAAGTGTTCATAACGACTGGCTATAAAACATTTAAGGAGATACAAAAGAAGAAAGAGCATCACGTGAAATGGAGTGGACAGGGAGGAAACACATTTAATTACTGCTGCAACAATGGAATGCACAATGATCCAAAGCATCTTCTAGGTCTATTCATTCAGTGGGGTGCTTTCATCTTTCTACTTGTCTTTTGTACTTTTTTCTTTCTTTTTGTCATACCACCCGTGTTATCACAACTCCCTGTGATGCATGTCTTGGTTTTAAAAAAGTCTGAGTTAAAGAATGAAGTACTACAGCATTCAAATATCCCTTCAGTAAACCTTCTTGGCAATTATAAAACAACGATCATAAGTTGAATACCTGCCTAAGTAGCACCCATATTAGTAAGAATTGCAGAATCAGCTACTAAAATTAGATTTTTAGAAATACCCTTGCTTGGCAGAAAACTGTCTAGAAGAAAACTCTAATAGAGATTCCCCAAAGTCACCTTACCTTCTTTTAGGAGAGGACCAGTTTCCAAACTTCTGTTGTTCAGTCAACAAGTGACAGTTCTAGGATATCGATATGGGCCATTACTGCCCACAGCCTGACGCGTTCCTCCTCTTCACAGTGTAAACTTCTCACAGAATGGATCATATGTATCTCCTTTTTGCACAAACTCCTTGTTAAAATCCTTAATTCTCTCTGTGACTCACATTACTGACAGTTACTCCTGACAATTACACTTGTCCTGTTGACCTCAGCAACAAGATCTATTCTGCACATAAATAGCCTTTCAGTTCTCTAAGGTCATTACAAAGAGACTCCAGATAACCTGATCGTGAACCACAGATGCCTCAAAGTGCCTGGTCAACCCTACCAAGGTCAATGTTAAGCATTTGCCAACATGGCAGCAGTTTTATGGCTGAAGGTGTCCCCCAGCTGTACAGCCCTAGCAGCACAATTTCAGTCCCTTCTTCACATCTACTGGGAGAAGAGTCCCTCAATCACCGTCCTCTACTTTTTAGCAAATTCATTTAATTGCTGCTTTCTCTACAGATACTTCCCCCCCCTCCAGAGATTCAAGCAAAGCTGCTGGTCACAAGCACTGTCAATTCAAACCAAACTCTTCTCCATTCAAAACTTCCCTCTTGAGTAAATCTGTCCAGCTAAGTGATGCATCCTTCCCAACTGTCTTTACGGTAGGAACAATAAAAATGATCAGACATCAGACATGTCCTCTGTAGTACTTCACCTGCACTTCTACAGTTTTACCCAGTTTAAGAGGAAAGAAAAGCATTCAAGGACGACTCAGTAGTCCCTGGTGGCACTCCAGAACCTACAAAGTCTAAAGCAAATTAAAAGTGATTTTACATACTTGGGCACAACATGTTCTGAGCATGGTTATGTCTTACACTTGCCTGTACAGATAATCATTACAAGAACTGAGATACATACAGAATTCAGTAATACGTATAGAATTCAGTAATATATAAAATAAAGATGGGGTGAAACAGAGTTACAGAGTTCGGCCTGTTCTCACTGAGGACCCATACTGCTGGATAGCAATAACCCCTCTTTTCTGCAGACAGGCTCAGTGCCAATAAGACCTGCATGTGTGGTTCCTGTGAATTTCACTGATGCCTTAGAACGACAGCACGTGGAGAAGTGCTCGATCCCAACCGCAGCAGCCTCACACGCTCCCCTTTCAATTTGAGGACACTAACCTCGGTCAGGCGCCAGCTGGAAAGTACCATACTCCTCTCTACCAGCTTTTCTATGGGCACTTTTTTTTTTAAATAACCTTTGAAATGTTTTAAAGAAATATGTAAACCCCATTTATAAAGTAACACACACCCCAGATTTCACCTGCCTTTCATAGCAGTATTACTACCAAAGCTTTTTGTTGCCCACATCTTGACACTATCCGTCAACCTATGAACCAAGTATAATTAGCTTTTTTCTAGAAACAAACAGGTGCTTTTCAGTTTATTACTTCATGGTCTCCCACGCTACAGAATCTGATGTAGGAAAAGTTAGATTTATTATGTGCTCAGGAATTATTCCACTATATTGACTACCAATATGAAGCGACCTCATTGGAGACTGTATCATCATACAAGCACTTCAGCATCTGCATGATGCAACGTATTCCGGGCCCTTAGAGAGGTAAATAATTGATAGGAAATGACTCGTTTTTCATCTTTGCAGCTTTTTAAATCCTTTTTTAATGTACATCAGAGTATTCCTAGGACACCACAGTGCTAAAGGAGGCAAGTTTTGTTCAGGCAAGTCGCTAATCAGCACCATGGCAAAAAACGTATCGTACACTGGATATTTTGATGGGTGCTTAGCAACATGGTCAAATCTAGCTTTATTATTATTATGGTAGTTTCCAGAATTACTGTGTACATTAACAATGCAGGAAACTGAATATTAGGCACATATGCCAAATCAGGAAATTACTTACAAAGCTCTTTGATGAGGGTAAGTCTACTGCCAACGACGACACAGCATGAGTACCAAGATACAACATACAGCAAAAAGCAGGTCCTCTGGTTTGGGGCAACATTGAGGTTCTGGAATACACTGGAAAACTTGCAGATAATTACCAAAAAAAAAAAAAATCAGAAAATGGTAAGATTTTCTTCTCATGCTTTCCCATTGCCTTTCTCCTTTGATGTTCTAATCTCTGGTTAGTATGTAGTGACTATTTGAAAAAAAAAAAAAAAAAACAAAAACAGACAAAAGCACAAAATAACAAACAACAAACCACCAAAAACTCCCACCAACAGAAAAAGTAAAGAAAAATGAAAGTAAAAGAAGATGTAAGAGAAGAGTGAAGGCCACGTGAGAGACACAGAAGGAAGTGACTGATCAGATTTCCTTTGTGGTAGTTTTAGGAAGAAAAATAAAATAGTCTGGTTGATCCTTTATGCAACACTATCTGCACTTCTGATCAACCAACCCTTCAGAGAGACTACAGAAAAAATCATGCCATTAACAATTCACTCTGTGCTCTGTAGGAAACCTAATTACGTACGCTGCTCCAAAGCAAGCTCTCTCTCCACCCCTCATAACCAAGGAGCACTGAATCTCCTCCTTACGTGCAACATTTCTTCTAGAAATTGGCGCATGTGGCATGATTTACACTACACCCACAATGACTTCCTGCGGCCCTTTGAAACGCGCGTAAATCAACTCAGCTCTCTTTCCTGTTTTCTTACTTCAAGAGTAATAATTTAAGTCCTATAAAGTTCACAAAATCTAATTTGGGGGGAAAAAGGGCACCTGCGTCACCAAAATGTTGGCTTCTTGAATGGTAATTAGCAACTGTTCATTAAAGTCCCATCTTGTTTACATCCTAACGTGCACCTTGCCAATTAACTTGATCTGATAGAGCTTTTTCATTACGGTTTCTCAGGACCCTCCTCCTGTCTCTGTTTCCATTTCCCTGCCAATTCCATTTTTTTCCTGAGTCTTTCCTGCTGATGTGCAGCACGTCACAGGCCACCGAAGAGCCCCAGATCTCAAGCTGACAGGAGGAATATTGCCTCTGTATTGCCGGTGCCATCCCAAGGCTTTGAATTGCTAAGGGTCTGACACAGCACCATAGTATCAGTCTTGTCCAAGAGCTACTCAGCTCTCATCCAAGCGTTTACACTCCAGCAGGTATTGCCCTGCACATACATTTCCATCTGCTCTTTGCTGGGTGTTTCTGAGCAGAATGGATGCAGAAGAGTCAGACCCCTCTGACAAGTCCTCAGACCCTCCTGCCTGGTCCTATGGACAGGTTACAGCTACACTCTCCTCCTACAGCCCTTTCTGAGCTCCCGGGTGAGAAGGATGAGGATGTATGTACAGGTGAGGACAACTATGTTTCTTGTTACTCTGCCCTTCTCCATGCAGGTAAGTAAAATGCTTTATCCCTAAAGCCCCTGGAGATCTTCAGAAGTCTCCAAGGGAGGCACACAGAGCAGTAACGAATGGAGCAGGGGTTGAATACCAAAAAGCCCTGAACTCACTGCTGCATGATTTTTTCATCATTCGTACCTGACACTCAGTTCCTTCACATATCTATTCCAAGTCTTATATCAGGAATTAAACACAAATGCGCATGGATCTCAGGAACTGCAGTAGCTCCCTGTGTCACTTTTCCTTCAACACAGAAGCTCTGTAATTCTTCACCAGAAATTAAAGTCAATTGAGGGACAGCAGAGCGTGAGGTATTTCTGTGTTTTCTTGAAGTTAGAGGGCTTATTCCCTCTGAGCAGAAATGAAGAATAAATACAACTGGAATTAAATCTCTCAGACTATTAGGCAAATGAAATTTCTTTCTCTGCTGTCAGCTCCTCTGGCCTTTCATCAAGACCTGTCAAATACAGCAGCACACCTTGCATGCCTGATGCAAAGTCCCCACTGCTCAGAACAAAGCAGATTCCCAGAGGGGAAGCTGGGCGGTTAGGCTGGTTAGGTCTAGCTCATGATATTCCTAGGACTTCTGTACTCTACCATGAGGTCTAATCGCATGTTTTCAACCCAAATGAGAAATTATACATTTGTCATCTTTACGAATCAGAGCTACCACAGATAATCTATTTCATTCCCACAATACATCTTTCCTCTAAATAAGAAACTGTTCATCAGTCTACCTCTAAAATCAGATCTACTTCTCTCTGCATCGGAGAAAGAAGACAGATTACTCGTAATGGTGTCTTGTATCCTATTACAAAAGCCCCGGGAGATGTGAAATGAACAGAGCTATATGTAACCAAAGAACGCGTGGAGTAGGTTCACTAAGTTGAAAAGAATTATAGAGAGACTTCATGATTTATAAAATGGTACGAGTGTAAGGCAAAAGAAGAAAGTTAAGCCATGAAATGAAGACACATGTAGTTAGGATAAATTTAATTTTCCCACCTTCTAATGATTGGGAATACTTAAACAGTCTTTGATATAGATGACATGTCCCTCCATCTAAGAAAAAAAGAGGGGAAGGAAACGCAAAACAGAAATCAAGAGATGAAATCCAAACACACGGGGGCAAGCACTCAGTGACAAGAGACTACCTGCCCCATAGGGCACAGCCAGTTCAACCAGTGGTACCAGTTACAAGCTCAGAGCAAGGTTGGCCCTCGCATCTCCAGATGCCTTTATTCACCCACCTATACAGCATGAATCCAATCAAAGAAGGTGAACTCATGGCCCTTCAAAAGCCAGAGGGAAACTACTCGCTTTAGTAACTATTCCAACATTTGGAGTATGTTCAGAAATTATGAGATTAGGATTCTTTTTAGATTTTTTTTTCTTTTTTGCAATAGCTTGTCCTTTGTTCTACCATTTTGCTCACAGCTGAAAACAAACTATTGCCTACGCCTGCCCTGCAAGGTCAAAAATATGTTTGAATCCCATCTGTGCATGAAACTGCAAATAGCAGCAGGGGTCCGTGCCGAGGCAAGGGTCCCTCTGTGCAGGGGAAGGCGTGAGCAGGATGTTACTGGGCAAAGCAAGGCTGCATTTCAAGGGAGCAACAATTAAGAGCAAAAATAAAAGGAAACAGAATCAAAGCCGCCCCTCAAGAAACTGGCCTGAACAGGCTACATATATAGTACGAAATGGAAAAAAAATAGGTGGCTTTCAAGCCTGACTAAAAATAGTTTCTTCAAGTTTCTTTATAATGCCTTTAAAGATAGGAAGTGACAGTGGAAATGAGAAATCAGGCTGCCCGTGCCCAAACCACAGAGCAGGTGAGGTTGGAAAGGACCCGTGGAGATCACCTAGTCCAAATCACAGCAGCACAGTAATATTTTCTTCTGCATCTCAGGTGAAGATGTATTTTCTCTTTCCCTTATAATAACACTTCCAGCACTGGGCTGTATCTGCAAACTGATTACTTCCCTCTACCCCCAATCCAGGCACGTGTTGACTTTTCTTTACGTGTTCCCCATAGGTGACTGGAGCTATGTTTGCTATGGTAATTTAACATCTTAAGTATAGTTTAGAAACCTATACACTTCTTTTAACTGTCTCCTTCCTTTCATTGACTGTGCTTTGTTGTTCATTTATTATTGCAAGTTAAGCCTTCTCATATACATCTTATATTCACCTATTTAATAAAGTTTTGACTATGCCATTGTATCTAATAACTTTTCTGCCCCCCTCATGTTTTGGAAAACTGCATTTTGGAGAGCTTCCTCAAATGTCTTTAATAACAAATGGGCAGTCTTCTGATATCAAAGTTCAGCATTTGAGATAACTCCCGCAGCAACGCCAGCTCCATTTGCAGAATAGCATCACACAAGACAACAGATCCTTCTTTACGCCACGCAGGTGTGCTGGGGAGTCCCAAAGGTAAGTGGATTACAGCAGATGCCACAATCCCTATCCTGCATTAATGAGGTGTTTCATCACTAGAAAGAACAGGAGGAATGCCTACTGTTTATGCATTGCTTATCTCTAGTGCACTGCCTCGCAATATGTCAATTTTCTTGCCAATAAAACAAGTCATTGAGCTGCGGAAGAGAATTCTGCGTCTGGGAACAACACAAACCCTCTTTGGTAGTCCACCTTCAGTCCCCACACAATGACAGTAAATTCTCGCCAATAAAACAGCTTTTTCTCAAGGAGGTGATCTACATAGGTGAAGGTTTGACAGCAGCTGTCCAAAAAAGTAAAACAAGCTCAGAAATGTTCTCTATAGTTCCAAATGTTACATCTGACTCCAGCTGCCTCTACATTTCTGAGGAGGGGAAAAAAAAAAAAAAAAAACCTGCTTCTATTTATCTCTGTTTTTCCAAAAGTACTGGTGTTCAGTTCCCTGTGGCCTGATCTCAACGATTACCAGATCCAGAGCCCTGCAGCTAAGCTTGCCCTGACCCTCACCGCTTGGTGCTGGAAGGAGAAGGGAATCATGCATTTCTGCAAAACACACAGCAACCTCTCATGGGGGATCTTCTCTCTCCTACCTCCTTTTTAGGGAGATTTTGTGCATTGGTTATTCAAATGGTAGGTGACTGTCTTTGTTTCTGGGAAACAGAAGAGTTTCTCAAAATAAAGAAATTAAATCTTGGAGGTGGTTCTTGCCAACTGCAAAAAAAAAAGCTTTCTATTGATCCTATTGCTGTCAAGGCAGGATTACCTCTTCACTGATTTCAATAGAACGTCTAGAACTTGCTAAAAACATACAAAAAACTTGAACATTGCATGAAACCTGAGACCATAACCTCTTCTAGGATCCTGGTGCATCTGAGAGGCACCCAGCCCTACAGATGCACAACGTGTTAGCATTGGCCTTCAGAAAGGCTCGCAGCTCCTCCCTGCTCACCTTGCCCATGACACGCAAAGCCAAGTGCTCGCAGCCTTTAAAGGCTTCTGTTGGATTTTGCTTTCCAGTAGGATTTTTACCTAGGCAAGCATTAAGCAGGGTATCCACTCAGTTCAGTTTCCTTCTGCAGATAAAAAAAACCCTAATGCCCAATATTATTTCAGTACAATATCTTCTGTTTACTTCCATTATGAAATATTAGCTCACTGCAACTGTAAATATGCCCAGAAACATTGCATCTTCCAGGCTAGTTTCGGTGCGTTAACTAACAACATTGTTTCTCCTTTAAACATCTTTATATTTTGGTACACTGATAAAACCCCCCTTCATTTATTCAGTCATGTCGCATACATTCTGCTTTGTGCACTTCGGCATATTTGCCACTGCGCTAATCATCTCGGTCTATTCTCCTTTAGGCTTGAATGAGATGTACTACATTAATCAGTTGATTGTTATTAACCCAGTTACATTGTATCTTTGCATAATGCGGCTCCATTTCTAAATCCATAGTCTAATCAGGTATTATGACATACATTTAATTATACTACTTGTGTACTTCATAATAATCCTCTTATTAAGTGATTGGGGTTTTATGGTTTAAGCCTTATGAAATTTCAGCAAACCAAAGGATGGGAAGGCTGGTTTATGGGTCAGGATCACGTACTAACAGATAAGGCTGCTCTGTATCGCAAAAAAACCTCATGTAGCATATTCCCAGAGGGCAGAAAAACACCACTTCCTCAGTCGCTTCTATATCCAGGCCAGAACAGGCAAATGTCCACTTTGGTTCTGCTGAAAACAAACACTTGGGGTTACTCACCTGAACCACAGTCCAACCAACATGGCCATGGTCAAAAACAAAGGCAAAAACTACACGTTCACCTCCTCAATCTACCCCTGAAACAAAAGGGACTGCGTGCCAGCAAGCCTGCCCTGCTCATGGGAAAACACATCAGGCTTTGGAGGCAGAGGCAAATCCCCAGGAGGGAAAGCCACCAGCAAGAGCCCAGAGCAAAGCCGTGCAAACCAGCAGGCTGTGAACTGGAAAGGGAGACAACACAACCAAAGATCATCCTTTGAACATAGAATAAATGTATATTCATTTATCAACAGATGCACTTACTGCTGTCCAGAGGGGACCTATCACCGCTATGGGACCAGAGGACAGGAGGACTCCGAGATGGTGGAGGACCCAGGAGATACCATCGTGAGGCTGCTCTCAGCAGCCTCTCCAGGCTCACAAAGACCAGGGGAGAGACCCATGGCTGGAGAAAGGAGGATATTGCTTCATCCCCACACAGGGCAAAGCCCACCCCAGTCTCCGGGAAGACTGTGGATCTTTGAAGCTCCACGTGCCTGGAAATGGCATCTGTGAAGGCAAGAAGGGAACTGGGATCACCTTACCATGTAGAAACTGTGCCCGATGCTCATCAGCTGCTGGGATGAGACGACTGGATCCACGGGCAAGGGAAAAGCAAGGATGTCATTCACTTCGATCTCATCAGCACTTTCAAAACAGCCTGGAGAAAAGGAGGTGAAGAAGGGATCTAACAGCTGCCTATAGAAGAGGGTCATGGAGAAAACTCACCCAAAGGTGCTCAGCAAAAGCGGTAGCAATGCCAAGGTGCAATGAGGCAAGCTCCACTGAGACAGAAGGCGGGGGAGGGGGGGGGGAATCGCAGTGAGGTTGGATAAGCACTGGCTCAGGTTCCTCCATGCAACACACTGAAATCCCCATGCTCAGAGATGTCCGTGGTTTAACAAGGCAAAACCCCAAGGATCTGGTGATTGCAGCCACCTCCCTGACGACGAACACAGCCTGTGGGTTATGTTGCTGTGGCCGCTACTGCCCCAATCCTTTTGGTGGCAAAGGAAACAAATACAGGTTTGTTTTGCTCAGATAGTAGAAAATCGGGTTTGTCTCTTCCAGGGCAAATCACTTACTGAGAGATGTTAAGAGTGAGGCTGTATCCATAAACAACAGTGTTTGCACTCGGGCAAACTGAAACACAAATAACCAGCGCTAAAACAAATCCACGGCAAACTGGGAAGATAAGCCGTGTTGTTCACCAGCAAGCAATGCCCTCCAGAAAGTGGCATGCCCTGGAAATTAATAAACACAAGAAGAAAAAGAATATAAACTGCAACTAAATACTAAAGGAACAAAAAAAACAGTTCAGCCACAGATCAAAGCATCATCTTCTCACCACTGAAGTCTGGCCATAAACTACCCATAAACACAACTAGTCCTGTTCAACTCGGCGGAGAGCTCAAATACTTGCAGACATGTGGGTGCCTAACTGCAGCCAGGATCAGGCTGTACGTGTGGTATTCCTTCCCTTATCTGAATTTTGATCTAATTATGTAAATTTTGAAGCACGTGTGCAACTTCAGTCAAATAAACGCCTCTATTGATTTGGATGGTTATTCCTCAGCACAGAGTTACACATCTGAGTATGTGTTTCTAGGGTCACAGTCTTAAACAATAAATTATTTGAAACAAATAAACCTCTTCCTATGCATCTTTCCATGGCATTCAGACATACTTGTGAAAAGCCCAAATTAAATTTGTAGTATTTTCACTTGTTTAGAAGAGCATAGCTTAAAATATGCACAGCTGTTTGCAGGATTTTGGCATACACAGTCATAACGTAGCAATATATTTTTGGATTTTATTCCTCATACCACAGGGTAAAGTGAAAAGATATTTAAACTGTCATCCCATTTTTTTTTTTTTTTTTTTACTGTAGACATCCCACAAAGATCATTTATAGAAACATACTATTTTGTTAGCATGTGCTTTAAATATTTTATTTTTCATTTGATTACCTGCCGGTCTAATCAGACTTTTCATAGTGTAGAGTCTGATAACAAATAATTTAGCTACCAGACTTCTTTCGTCCCACAAAATGATTTTAAGAAAGTGACACATTAAAGATGTACTTTACAGAAAAATTATCTTTATATGCTTTTTTGTAAAACACACAGTTGCTGTGAATACACAAAAAATACGCTATACTTGGAAAAAGGATTTGTAGTGTCTCCATGAACTTTCTTGGAATCATTAATGTATTTTAATAACCGCTTCCACATTAACCATAGGCGCTTACTGCTTAATTATTAACATGTTTACAACAGTTTTGCAAATAATGAGCTAATTACTACAATTATGTATTTTTCAATCGTCTGAAACCGCTCAGCTCCACTTTAGGCATGGAGGGAAGACATGCTGTCCTTGGCTGCATGCTCTGCACCTTCAGCGCGGGTTCGGTGGTGGGACCCAGGGTGACACGCAGCCACAGGGACCACCAGCAAGGCCACCTTGATGGGCAGTGGGTACCGCATGCTGCCGGTGCCTGATGCAGCTGGACGGAGCTGGCTCAGATGCCCGGGACAGCGGGCAGCTCCATGGCACGTTCAGGAGCAGATCTGTGCTCACGTGCAATCCTGGCAAGAGCAGAGTCAAAGCCTCTGCTTCCCAGGCTGCTGTTTATTTTTGTTGACTAGTGATTTTATGCCAGAATTTAGAAAGATTCAATTTTAACTGATGGTCTAGTCATTCATCCTGGCTTTAACTTATTAATGAGCACCATGTCTCGGTCACCCGTTCACAGCACTCCAATGCCTCAGCAGCGACTGGCTTCGATACATAAATACCTGAATAGCTGAACACAGAAAGTGAAATATTTCACTGTGGTGGCTCGCTACGAAACTTCTACTGCTGGATGAAGAAACCCTGGGCTGCTATAAATAAGCAAGGTATAGCACAGGTAGAGGTGGGTTTCCCACCCTCTAAACCTTCCGCTATTTTGTCCTGCGGGCTGCTGTGAAAAGCAGAGCGGTCACAATTTTTTTGCATGGACTTAAAAATAGTAATAATAGTATAAGGCTAATCTGTAGGCAAGCCAGGTGTAAGAGATCCTCAGCAATCTTAGAGAAGTCAAAGAGACAGAGATTTGATTGACAAATGATCAATGACTGTTCACTATTTACTGTTCCTTTTGCAGCGGGGGAAGAGGGTGTTAAGTCAAACTGCTTTAGTTTAACAGCATTTGCTGTCAAACCAAGCAGGAAAAATAAGCCTCATGGGTTTTGTACCAATTTTGGAATTACATATAATTAATATAATGTGCTCAAGTTGATAATAACCAATGGCAATTGATTTTGTCAAAGGTAGTGTCTGCTTCACATTATATCCACTATCGGTATATACTATGGGTTGTATAGTGCGCTATATACTATATACATATATACACCCCCCATGTGCTCAGTAAAAATCCCAGTCTAAAAATCCCAGTCTAAAAATCCCAGTCTAAAAATCCCAGTCTAAAAGAGAGATCCCCCCCCTGCCTGAGGTGCCAGAGACACAAGCCTCTCCGGCTTTGCTGTTTATTTCTTCTAAAGAACCTGCTCTACTACACATCTGCTTTTCTTTCCTTTTTTTGGTTTAGGAATAAAGAAAAAATTCACTGCTCATTAGAGACAGAGGGGAAGTCAGGCTGTGTCAATGGAACAAGTGACTAGTGCCTATCCCTCACAGGGTTAATGCAATTTTAACACAGGTTCCTCACCCAGGTGTAGAGTTTCCTTTAGGTCTCATCACTTGTCAGGAGCTCCTTTAGCACAAGTCAAACAAAACGGAAAGAAAGAGATGTGACTTAACACCCACCAAATGCTCCAAGCAGACCTTTCCCCATCCTGAAGCACACCAAGCCCAGACCACCCACAGGCTGCCCAAATCATCACATCCAAGCAGAGTGGTGAAAAAAAAAAGAAAACCTCTAAAACATGAACATGAACCAGAAAGACAACAGAAGGAACAAGGGCATCTTCCCTTAGGAAGAGATGCTCATCTAATCCTAAGGAAGAAGCGTACACCAGCACAGACACCTGGCTGTGTCTGTTGGGCTCAGATGACCAACAAGGCAGTGATGCTGGAAGAGTACACCGCAGCCAGTTGTAGTTGAAAAGCAGCTCGGATCTCAGTTGAGAAGGTCTAGGGCTTCCAAAAACATCAACTTCAAGCATGCTGTAAGAACTAACAAGCGTAAAATGAAATCCAGAGAAGTAAGAGAACTATCACATGCTATTTCTCAGTAGCACAGAGCAAAAACAAGTCAGATCCAGTACGTGCCAACACCTGATGAGGACACACTGCCCAGCATGGGCACAAAACTTGTGTGAGCTGACACTAGGTGCTCAGGCAGAAGAAAAGATAAAAATCTCAGTAGAAAAGCATTAGAGAGACAGCCGTTAGGGTTTGCTCTCAGGCTGGTTCAAACTAATTCACTGAAGGAGAAGCACATAAAAAAAAACCTCCAGTAGATGACACTGCTGTAAAACAGCCCAGTAACATATTATAAACTAGAATAAACTTATCAATTAAAAACCTGCAGAAATGTAGAAGACGAGGACTGTTTGAAAGCACTGCCATTAATGTAAGTAGCATAAGAGACCTCTTGGACTGAGGAATCTCAAAAGATATGGAAGATGAGGTGTACTGGTTTTGGCTGGGGTACAGTTAATTTTCTTCATAGAAGCTGGTATGGGGCTGTGTTTGGATTTGTGCTGGAAACAGCGTTGATAACCCAGGGATCTTTTTGTTATTGCTGAGCAGTGCTTACAGAGAGCCAAGGTCTTTTCTGCTCCTCACCCCACCCATGAGCAGGCTGGGGGGCACAAGGGGTTGGGAGGGGATGGGAGCCAGTGGGAAGTAGCAAATGAATTCCTTGGTTTGCTTTGCTTGCGTGCGCGGCTTTTGCTTTGCCTATTAAACTGTCTTTATCTCAACCCACGAGTTTTCTCACTTTGACCCTTCCGATTCTCTCCCCCATCCCACCGGGGGGGGGAGCAAGCAGCTGGGTGGGGCTCAGTTGCCATCTGGGGTTAAACCATGACATGAGGTGACACTGGCCTGAGGATTAAAAAATACTCACTCATTTAACTCATTCCCATCAAGCATTTTCCAAAGAAAAGGAAGAACAAGGTAGAATACAGCACAGAAGGACAGAGGGGGTTACTGTACCAATTTATTCACGTGGCCCTATAAAATCTTGTAGTAAAGTGTCTTTATCTTTGCAGACCACAAGAGACACAAAGAAACCCTCAGGTCTAAAAATGATATTTTCTTCTCGCCACTAAGATCAGTCCAGACTGACAACTTGATTTTGTCACATCCCATTCTGGATGACTAAAGGGCCAGAAATCTTATTACAGAGATAATGACCAGGATTTTGCAAAGCTCTTGGGAAGAAAAGGCTGGTAGATGCTGTAACTTACAATACTGTTTGTAGGAGGGGGAAAGAAAACCCTTTTGTAACATAAGGATACATCCTAATTACAGTTTACCCTTTTGAGGAAAGTAAGTAAATAAAAAGTTGGATGTAATAAACAACTTTTGTTCTCAGAACATGTAATCAATTTTAGAAAAGCGAGCAAGGACGAGTCCAGAAGTTACTTACGTTTTCCTCTGAAACATCTGGCAATGGCTGCGGCTGTGGGAAGGATAAAAGGCCCAGGATTCTGGTCCAGCAGGGTGGGACATATATCCTCACGTTCCCATTTTGGTGCTTCTACATCTCCTTGGTAAGGTAACACTTGGGGAAGAAAAAAAAAAAATATATTCATTTATTAAAAAATCAGGTCTTTACATAGTGCTTATAGAAGACAGTTTTCCAAAAGAATTGGGATGATGCACTTCAGAAATCTTTTGACCACATTTTCAGCAGCAGCACTCGATGCTGTTCTCTGCTCCCAGCCACTTAAACCTCTTTAGCCAGAAAATTTCCTAGGGCTTTCCCCCGACCCCCCAGAAGCAGCCCCCCAAGAGGTCCCTGCCAAAGGCCAAGCGCTGTTTGTGCCACCAGAGGCGTGGGATGCGTGGCAGCCCCAAAGCCAGCACTTAATGAGACATGACTTTCTACTATTGAGCAGCTCATCGTGCCTTGCAAAGAAACAAAATTATCTGAGTTAGGGCAACCAAGCGGGATACATTTTCATTTCGATGCAAGGAATCTGAAAAACTTGGGGGAAAAAGAATAATCAACGGTGCGTCTCATGAAATTTAGCAATTGAATTAAACGTGAGAAATGCTCTGGTACATGTCTGACTCAGCTCCTACCACCAGGGCTATTTGTTACAACACAGAATATTTGGTGAAACAGGAGTTTTGGTCTCCTCGTGGCATTGCAAGTTTCATAGCAACAGTTTGTGTCAAAGAAAAAAAAAAGCAGTAAATGGACTTCAGATCAGGAGCAGTCATTAGGAGCATAAGGTTAGGTAGTAAAAGGCTTGGGGGTTTGCATGAAAAATATCCTTACCCACAAATTGAAGGTAATAATGGTGCCAAATGCAAGAACTAGGAAGCGGGGTTTTGCCTAAGTAATTTTCTTATTATTCTTATTGTTTTTATTAAGACGTACTGGGAAAAACATAGTTCAATCTCAAATAGGATTTTCATTAAATTCTCTGTTTCAATTCTTTTTAATGTTTAGGGCTAAATTCAGCAAATAGCCAGTAAGTAGTTTTTCGTCCTGTTTAAAGCCATTAAATGCAGTTTCATAAATTCTACAGAAGTCTCTAGATTTTGCTTTCAGATGAAAAGATAAAAGCTGTCGCCACACAATTACATTCTGCCTGGCCGTGAAAGTCAGGAGAGAGTGAAACCACAAGGGCTGCGGTGAGGATGGACACACGGCAGATGCCATCCCCACACGAGACACAGACGGTGCGTTGCCCATGAGCTGGACTTCACTGGGTGGGAGGCTTTCTACACTTTTAATATATTTAAATTGGGCTTTTCATGAATTCTTCCTACTATGCTTGTTTGCAGCAGGGAAATAAGACTTTGACTTTGCTTAATGAACAACACTAATGCCAGGTTTCAAAAATGCAGACAAAGCATCCTTTGCCTTCCCTGTCTGCTTTGACACAAGGGACAGCACCAGAGGGTGAAGCCAACTCCCAGCTCTCGAGGAGAGCAGTAAACTGGCCTGCCCTTCTCTCCTAATGGACTACACACAAAAAAAAACCCCACACATCAAAAAAAACCCCATCAAAAAAAACAACAAAAAAACCAAACAACTTTGCCCACAGCGTTCCTATACAGGAATGAAACAGAATTTGTAGGGCCTCATCAAGCAAAGGCAACACGCACAGTCTAATCTCTGACTTCTTGTAATGGGTTCCCTGCTAAACGCCAAGGAAAACAATCTTTTCTTGTTTGTTCCCCTAGCATATTAAATGTATAAGCTTAAAGGGCTCTGGTGACCCCAGAAGATATTGGGAGACCTTTGGGGTCTGTTATCAGTTGGCACAGATGACATGCTGCTCCGACGCATGCTATAAATCACAGCGGGAAGGTGGTGGCCAGCATCCAGGGCAAAGAGCGGAGCAGCGTGTCCCCAGATTTTAAAGGAGACTATTTCCATAACAAACATTAAGGTTACCAAATATCAAATTTTAATATAGTTCTGTGGATAAACATGCTTACTCCTAATTCTTCATCCATCAAAGCTCAGAGTAAACTATGAGAAGACGCGCTGTTTTCCAGGATCATCCATCAGCAGGCAGATGGTAGCTCTGCATACAGACAGGTTCTGTAAAAATATTGGGGCTTGAAAAGAATGTCACCGAGCATTCTGCAAGCATGGTTTATTACAGGCCCTGTAATTTTCTGGGATATTGTATTTTCCTCTGGCTAGAGAAAGTCCTAGTACATGAAACAATTTGTCCCTAGGAACATTAATTGTTTAACATCAGATTTTAATGAGCTTTCAGCATCAAAAAGAGAAAAATTTGGCCCCTAGCAGAAATAACCTTCTATTTACAGGACATACACATTGCCAGAAGACAGCTCTGAAGACTGAAATCATATTTCTTTAAGCCAGTAATTTCCTGGACTTTCTGAACACAGTGCACAAGGGGATTTTCGTTGTTCTCTGCTATTATGTTTTTGTGGTTGGCCAAAGCACTGACATCTACTACCCAAATGCAGAGACCTTCCACACCAACACGCCAGCCCTTCTCCCTGCGCAAGGCACAAACTGCCAGGCAGTGACACAGGCTCCAGCACTCTAATTAGACCACAATTATTTTGTTGCACATGCACCAATTTTTTTTTTTTTAAAAGTATTCCAAATAATCTAAAATCCATATGAATTCCTGTGCTTCATCTGAACCTCCTAGATACGGCTGCAGTGCTGTACAGACCAGCAAGAGCAGATGACACCATCAAATTTCAGCCAGGTGGTGGGTTAGTGAAATCCAGATCTCTATTACTTAGAGGAAAACCAAATGATACAGAGCAACATCTTTTTGACTTGAGATATCAAGGCACTAAAATACCAGCTTTCCAACTAAAAGCACTGAAAAAATCTAAGGCATTACAGAAATTACCATTGCCCACTGCGTCTATAGTACCTAAGTGTCTCATTACATGGATACACTATGCACAGATAGAAAAACATGATTTAATCCGAGATTTCAGAAGAACAGATGAAATAACCATCCTGGTAATGCACGACAGTGATTCTCTGTGTTTAAACCTGATGTTCCTATTTCACATTTTGCTTCTCCCAAATGCCTATTGTGTTTTATTTATGTTTTAAAAATTAAGGTGAAGGTTTCACTAATGGGAAACCATGTTTTTGCCTCCTATGGTCTTGGTTTTCTATTTCCCTGCTCTACTTCAGAAAGCCACGTCCCAAAGTTCACAGATGCACGCTCCCAGCTTACAGCACACTGCTCGTCAGATGCTTCGACATGCAGATCCAGTTCTTCCCTGGAGCTGGGAAAAACTTTTCAGGTGAAGAACTTTCATTTGGCAAAAGTCATTTGGGGCAGGCAAACCTGTTTAAAAATTCAAATTAGATTTTCAAATAGTTTTTAGCTAAAGAATTCGAAAACATTTCCTGAAAGACAGAAATTCTAGTGCTTGTTCTCAAAGTGACTGGAAATGAATTCTGGATAAAAGTTAAGTGAGGGGGGAAAAAAAAAAAGACACCTTTTAAGCCAAAACAATTTTTGAAGATTACCATTTCAGGGGATGAAATCCTGTTGCATTTGATCTGAAACTAATGAGTTCTGCTCAGCTATTTGGCTGTCCTCCTGAACAAAACCAGCAGCTTATTCACCAAGTTCTGTCTTTGCACCTTCTTCACTGAACAGCTACATTACCATAGCAAGACGAGGACAAAAAAGTTGTAAAAAGCTGGTAGATGCTTGTCATACCAGGTATTTACCCTAATGGCACATCAACCATTGCAAGCCTAAAATAGCTTTGCAAGCTGCTCGCTCTGAGAATGAGAAACGGACACCTCTGCACACAATGCTGCTGCTTTGGTTTGCATTAGCACCTCTGAAACACTCCAAAAAAAATGCATTACATGTTTGTGCTCCTACTCTCAGGTAGGCAGAGCACAGCACCGGCACACCAAATACAGTTACGTATTAGTTTTAGATGACTCCTGCACAGTTCAAAACCAGGAATATTGCCAAAATTTCGACTCAATTCTTTCAGCCATCTTCCACGTTTCAGGAGTTTCGGATGGGACTTTCCAAAGCACTGCCACTCGTGATCCTGAATTCCTTGCTAAGCAGCGAAGGAGATTTTGTCACACTCCAAACTTACGACTTGTTTCAGGTGGAGAAGTAATTCATCTGTTGAACTAAGAGACATTACAGTAAACCTCCCCCATCCACAAGCCAACTTCTTTGTTGTACTTTAAATTCGCAAAACAATTGAATCAAAATAAGGCATTTTATAAAATAAAGGAACGTTATTATCAAATAGGTTGGATATTTGAAAGCAAACAGTGATCTACCAGTTTGCAATCTTCAGTGATTTCAGCAGCACTTTGTCATGTTCCTCATGACTAAGGTAAACTGGGACTGCCACCACCCCCGTGCGTAGCCTCCACGCACACACTCCCATACTCACGCCTCTTTTCCTTTCCCTGTATCCGTTATACCATGAAAAGGCTTTCTATGCTTCCATTTCCAAAGCATTTTAACAGGGGACAGCAGCCCTTGTTTCTCCATTTTATTCTAAGTCACTTTCCCCTTCACAAGTTTCTTGTAAGGAATTTCCACATCCTTGTTGCCCCAACACAGACAACTCAAGTCCGGGAAAACCCATGTATTTTTAATCACAAGAGATATGAACCAACTAATGGACACGATTTCTTCAGTTCCTCTGCATCCTTAATTAGCAGGATTTTGTATGATACCAGAACTAAGCAAAAACCCTGGACAAGTAACACAAGCTGGTACAGCATGTGAAAAGCTGGAAATTAAAGAAAAAAGAAATTTTAGAAGGCAGGAGAACATTCTCTGAAATTCTACATGTGTAACTTAACCCAGCCAAGAAAACAGTATAACACAACCCCCTGCATGGCAGTAAGTCATGCACAGTATTTCATCCCATGAATGCAGTCGACACCACAGACACAAGAAGATCGCCGCTAGCTCGTATCCCCTTTTATCTCCTCGCAGCCCAAGCACAAGCAAGAAGACAAACCCAGGAACAGGCTGCATGGAGCACACAGGTGGTTTCCTACTGAATAAAAGGTAGGAAAGACCATGGTCTTTTGGTCACTCTGGTAACACGTTGATTTACAGGTAGAACGTGAAGCGTTAATTATCTTGACTTTGGTTTCTTGCTTTGCTGAGACAGACTCAGCGAAGGCTGAGACACGAGCTGCGGGGTCCCTTCGTTCTGTGCCCACCACGACAGACTCCCCATCCATGACCACAGCCATCAAGACCCAGTGACAGAAACCTCATCATTCCCACGGGATTACTCTGTTTCCTCCGCTTCAGTTATAATCGAGACAGTCAGAAGCCGCGAGATACTTTTAAATATGGACGTTCAGAACAAGAACAAGTGAGAAGCTGACTTTTAGGATCACATGGTATCTTCATATACACAAACTTCCCATTAAGGCTTTAAAAGCGGTACCTTGCCGGCACTTCCAGAATGCAGAATTCTCAAATGATACCCCAAAACCAGTAACGACGGGGATCTGCGCCTCCTTTGCTTGCTGGGAGCCTTTCACAGGGCAAAAGAGAAGTAATCTAAGGGAGGACTGGGAGGTATGACCTGTTGATGTACTCCAAAGGCATTTGATAAAGTTCCTACCTAGCTAGAGGCTGCAGAGGAAACACGGTTAGCACCGGGTGAACGATAAAGTCTTGTCATGGATTAAAACAAGTTAAGAGATAGGAAAGAGAATAGAAATAAATGGCCAATTCTCAGCATGGAGAAAGGTTAATAGTGTAGTGCCCTAGGGCTCAGTCTTCGGGCTGGTGTTTTTCAATATATTCATTAACAGCCTGCAAGAGGTGGTGAATAGCAAGGCAGCAAGAGCGCCTGACAAAATTGTTTTAGGTCAGTCACAAGGAGGGGAGGCTGGGAAGGAACAACCACCAGTGCACAAACACATGCTGAGCAACCCAGGCTCTGCTCCCCGAAGGCAGTGGTGGGAAAATGGCATGGAGACATCAGAGTGCCTGGTATTGACAGATAGTTGTAAACATGCAAGAAAAGCGGCCAACAGTCCTGCAAGAACTCACCTACTGCTATATCCGATATAATGTCATGTATCTGCTAAGGTCCAGGAATAATCAAAACGGATACAGTAAAGAAAAAACTCTAGAGACACAAAAAACATTATACAAAACATCTCCCCAGCCTATTACCATTCAGATTTTTTTTAATAAGATGACAAAAATAAACCTAGCAGAAACAAAACTATTTTGAAATATCACAAAATCCTTAGAATAGTCCATCATCCCTTCCACATCTCTTTGACCTCTTGGCCCTCTTGGTGCTCTCTGGTCCCCACAAGCATCTTACAGCATATCCAAAAGTAGTGCTTGGAAATCACCTACATTTCCAGCATTTAGAGCTCATGGCATTTTCTCCTTTATCTGCATTAGTGGCATCCCTCTGACTAAATAAAGGCAGAACATTATTCACAGCCATAGAAAGCACAAGGAATATTTGATGAAAAAATACTGTAGTTTGACCTGAGATTCATTGCTGCTCACCAAGCCTTAGATCAAGGCAAGAAGCCACCTCCCAGGTGGGAACAAAAATACCCCCAGAAACTAGTGGGAATTAGTGCAACGATGGGCATTCAGCCAGGGAGGTAGTTTGCAGCAAGAGCTTCTTAGGCGTTGGGGGCAGAGGTGGTCAAGTTCCTCCTCAATAAATCTTCATTCCTAAGAAAGAAACCGCAAAAAAGCACGCGTGCACACGGCCAGACCGATGAACTATTGTTATTAATACCCATAGGGTGACTGATCTCTTCAAAACACTTGCATGCTCGCCTTCAAAATATTATCAGAGTATGTCAGTACACATAGGAGGAAGAAAACTTGACCGTGGCAGATAAAAAAAGAGCACGCCACGGATTTTGTTGGGAAGAAGGCGCCTAAAGAAAGGAGTCAGATACCCAAATACACATGGGAGTTAAAAGCCAAGCAGCTCACAATTCAGTGCTTTACAGAGGTGTCCAAGCAGGTTGTGAATAAGCCAGTAGAGGGTACTGGGCGTCAGGTAGCCAGATCTGTGCTTTATCCTTACAGTAACGCCGCTCCATTTTTACAGTGCCCTGGCTGGGATTACCCACGCCCCGCTATGCACCCCCATGCCCTGAACTGATGGCAAGCGACTGCTGCCTTAGACTGACAGCCCGGCCCCTGGGACAACGAGGGATTTCAAGCAAAGATCCCCCAAATGACAAATTAAGATACCTCAAGGAACTCCCCAGCTTGTAGATGGCTTAAAACTGCTCTCACTGCAGCCCCAGGTGAGAACGGCCAAATAACAGCTCTACAACTATTCCCTTGCTCTCCCTGCACAGTGCATCAGCGTGTTATCAGCATCAAGATGGATACTGCAACATTTCCATTATTAACAACGTGCCCCATATCACTACCAGAATCACGGATAACAGTTTTTTATGGAAAGATGAAGTTTGAGCTGGCCCTACTAACACCTCTTTACTTTGCGACACAGCACGCCGATACACGGCTGAAGTAGAAAGCGATAGCAATTTAGGGGAGAGAGGATGAATGTCAGCTTTGACAGATTACTTTTTCAATTGGTTGTAGTAATCTTTTAAAAGGCCACTGACAAACTCTGAGCAGCATAAGAAAGTCATGTTCACCTGAAAATTAAGGGAAAGCTACTTAATAAAAGGGGCCTGCGTATCTGATGACTTATCCCATGCCATGCAAACTTAGAAAGGCGCAGGTTAATTCGGGTGGTTTAGGAGAAATATCATTGTTCTGAATTACTTGCAGAAATTCACTGAGAATTTAACATCCTGTTGGTACCGCATTTAATTTAGAAGACAAAATATTACACTGCAGATGATTGTGTTGTTGTTTTCAACTCATTCGTGTCACTTTACTAGATTAAATTCATCAACCAAAACCTTATAAAGTCTTTTTCGGTTGGTTGGTGAGCAGGGGGATTACAGGCAGTGATTATTTCTCACTGAAAAGAGACTATCAGGCCATTTCATAGACTGATTGGAAAGCCAATGCCATCCTCCCCCGTTCCGTCCCTTACTGCAATAATGCAATTAAACTGGTGTCCTACGCAGTGCGTGAGCAAGGCTTATGAGGGTAGGAAAAAACTTTAATTCTAAACATGTCTAAATTTTTCTGTTTCTAAAATATTAACCAGCATGCGCCTATTTGCTTAAACACAAGAATTTTTAAAGTATGTCCTTACATGTAGGAGTATGCAAGTTTTAATTATCTTCCCATCTTTTCCACTAGAGAGGCTATAATGAAGTGATTCTAGTAAATTCATTGGGAACTATTCAGCTGAGCACAGAATTAAAGCAGTATGCATAAATATTTGCAGAACTAGGCCATTAACCCATCAAGGATCCCTTTTGGCATGGTTTGAAGATTGTTGGCAACCTTTTGGTTCGGAGGATCTATCCTTTGCGAGGCATCGTGCATGCCTCCGAGTTCTCTACAAGAACTTCTCTTTCAGTTATCATTCTCGGTACAAACATACGTAATTTGCCCACAATTTGGTTTATATTTGCTTTTTCTCAGTATCCTATAGTCATTCTGGATGTCAGCAAGATGTACTGGTTGTTTATATGCAGTCTAAAATTTGCAAAGAATAATTAAGATGACAGAGTTCGTTTCATAATGATGTTGCAATTTTATCTTCTTGGAAACTAGTACTCTGTAATCTACTTTCTTGGTTGCTTTCAGAGGCTGCGTATGTGCGCAGAATGCCGACGCCGCTCTGATTCTGTAAAAATAACATTGGAAAGAGCTCCCCAACGCAACCACCACCACCGGCGTCATTTAGAAAGATCAGCAGCCAGCGTACTAGAGCACTACCACCAAAGCCATAACATAAAATTAAAATCAACTTATTAAGAAAGTGTCAAAACTCGTCATATCTTGAATAATTTTCCTAAGAAAGATAGCTGCAAATGGTTGTGGAAAGCCAGACGTTTGAAGGACAGAGACAATTCTATGTACATCTAGATGCGGGCACATGTTCTCAAAGCCACGAACATAACCCTTCCTCTACACATACTTCAAAAACTACTTTAAAAAAAAATGATGCGTACATAATCTTTAATGCTATAACCACTCTCATTCTTAGTTCTGATATATTTTTCATGCAAAGGGAAACACTGCATGATTTTTGCCCTCTGCAGGTGTAAGAAAGAATTTCCCACTGTGTTTTTCCCATTAAATGGCATCCTTATTGCCAGCAATACTTGCATTAACACATTTTACAAGACCCTGCTGGAAGTGAAGAATGCTGCTCTGAACTCTTCAAACTCCTCTGCTTCTCCAGTGCACAGAAGGCTCCATCTAGTGTTACACACATATAATCCCAGGCAAAAGGAAAGGGGAAAAAAAGCCAGTTGACAGTAATTGCTATAGATTTTTAAGTTGTCCTAGCAAAATAACTGGACTTTCCTGCCCATGCTTTCCCAAGCTTGCTTTGCTATCCACCTGGAGGCTTAGAGTCCAGGCTGAAAAGCAACAAAACTGAGCAAGAATACTGAGTAGACTTTACTACACAGAGCTCTTCAGTCCCCTGCCTAAATCCCTCACACACGTACAATCGCATTTAATAATACAATAACGAGAAAGGAGCTAGAATTTACACCAAGGGGGAACAGTACCAGCAATTGGATTTTCACCTGTTTTTGGCAGAATGGCCATGCCGTTGCTGCCCGCTCTCATCACACATCAGGAGTTCCTCCTTCGCCAGTGGCTGCAGGGGTGTTAAGGATCACACGTCTCCATCCAGAGATGGCCAGCAGTGGATATTCTACCTCGAACCTGGAAGTCACATCATGGATAAAACACAACACAGCATCTCCAGCCCAAACCAAAGCAGCTGAGGACCAGATCTTCCATCCTAGCTCACATGTAATGCCATTAATTCTGTTGCCATTGCTTAATTACACTGGAAGTTGCACTGTAACCAGCAGTGGTTTTGAACACAATAGGTTTCTGTACAAAACCAAGTTCTCGGAGCACAGTGCTGGGCAGGCAGACTGGCATCCCGAAAAGCACAGGCCAGGGTTAAGCCAGCTCAGCTGAGGGATTATCCCAGGCGCTGAGCAGGCAGAAATGCCAGACTGATTCTGCTGGGAGCCTGAACATCCCTTGGCTTATTTAAGAGTTTCAGTCTTCATGACAGCTTCAGTCAGCCTAACGTTAGCATTCTTAATTTCAACCACATCTTTCAAGTTGCAAGAAAAACTCTGAAAGCCCGGCAAGTGTCACGGGTGCCTCCAAAGGGAGGACAGGCAGGCAAGGTTTTACATCTTTATTTCCAATATAACTGGGCATCATGCAGTGCTCCCCAAGAACAGCCGTTTGGGGGATTTACCAGTAACTGTGGGCAGCTTTTATTATTATTACTACCCAACATGTAAGCTTAAAAAAAACCTGAAGAGTCCAAGTTTGCCTTTGTAAACAGCTACCTACGGTTTTAGCTCTAAACTTTAAAAAAACCCAACACAGCAACATGGGAGAGAGCTCGCTGTGAACCTGCTAGCCATACCGGATTAGCCACAGAGCTGATCAACTCCCGAGCGCTGGCACCCACCAGCTCCTGAGCAACAAGTGCCCTCCAGCCACGCTGCAGCAGCCCATCACCGGTGAAGGTCTGGAGCACAAGTCTTATGAGGAGCAGCTGAGGGACCTGGGATTGTTCAGCCTGGAGAAAAGAAGGCTCATGGGAGACCTTACTGCTCTCTACAACTGCCTGAGAGGAGGTTGTAGAGAGGTGGGTGTTGGTCTCTTCTCCCAGGTAACAAGCGATAGCATAGGAGGCAATGGCCTCAAGTTGTGCCAGGGGAGGTTTAGATTGGATATTAGGAAAAATTTCTTCACCGAAAGGTTTGTCAAGCGCTGGAACAGGCTGCCCAGGGAAGTGGTTGAGTCCCCATCCCTGGAGGTATTTAAAAGACGGGTAGATGTGGTGCTTAGGGACATGGTTTAGTGGTGGACTTGGCAGTTTACGGTTGGACTCAATATTAAAGGTCTTTTCCAACCTAAACAATTTTATGATTCTATCATGCTGCACTTCGTTCTTCCCCCACCACCACGCCACCCTCCCTGGCCACAGAGGTCCTGCCAGTCTGGGAGCCCACCCTCCACAGGCACTGCTGCCAGTGCTCCGGTAGCAGAACACCTTAGGGCTGTGGTTTGTTTTGTTTTGGTTTTTTTACCCAAAGTCCGTGCTTTTCAATATACAGACCAGGCTGCTCGGCGTCTGCACTCACAGCTAAAGATTCACCTTTACAAAGTGGTCTTATTAGACACAGACAAGGTGGCTTTCCTTCCGGAGCACTGAGGAAGCACATCAATGTCTGAATTACATTTAACTATCCACTGTTGTACTAGTCTTAACTATTCTTCTCCAGATGATTACGCTGCAGAAGAACGTGCTGACTGAAAGTGCACCCTCCATCAGGTCACAAAACCAGCGATGCGTGGCAGTTGCTTCCAAAGATTTTGTCTTTGAGGTAAGTCTTGACAATTGCTAAAAATAACACTGCAAACTTAATTCTAAACTAGGCACAGCACTGGCAAGGAAAGGTGCTGTACTACCATAGCCTCTATTCAATGGAATGACTTGGAAGAGGCAGAAGTTGGCGGCTTTTTTGAAAATTCATCTCAAGAAACCATCCAGTGCCTGCAGAATTTATCACATTTACCACGGACACAGCAGCACACGGGAAGAGACCACTGCTAAGGTGATGATGAACCAACCCTTCTGCAGCCCCCCAGCCCACGGGCAGCCTGGACCCGATCCCCGGCTCCAGCACAGCCCGGCTGCGGGGACCGTGGGTCGCCTGCCCCGGGGCCAGCAGATGCCCCATCCCCACACCTCACTGGGTCTGGCTTATAGCAGCACAAACGCTAAAGCTGACCCTGGGACTCTGGCACAGCCCACCCTAGGGGAAGCTGACCACACAACCAGACCCACTGCTGCCTCACCTTATGTTCAGTGCTCGTGCAGGACATGGAGGAAGCATCTTCCCTCAAAAACACGTCTTTCTTCCGTGTAGGAGAACCTAACCAGTTAGAACTGGTCAACCTGCAGTCTTTCACCATGTGAACCCAGGCTGCACCTTCCTCCTCCACTTTTGCAGGATGCCTGTGTAGATTTGAATGGAAAAGGCTGCAAAAGTCTGTGATCTCAAATAGATAAATAGATCTCAATTTAAGATAGGAAATAAGATGGGAAATAGGTCAGCAGGAGAAGCATTTTGAGAGTAAAAGGCTGTGAAGCACAGCAACCTGCTTATCTGCTCTGATGAACCATGAACCATGTCCTACCAGCCTCTGCTCCTCTCAGATCATGAGTGTAGCAATGCCTTCACCTCTGGCTCACACCTCACTTCTGCCTGAGGCTACCGAGACCAGAGAAACCAGCCAAAGCTTGTTCTGCATCTCAGCCATGTGTGCCAAGGCTCGGGAGCCCACCTGAGCCGGAGCTGCCCATCAGGCACACCAAGGCGCTGGGCGCTCGAAGAGCCCTTACAGGGACAGTGGCTGGTGGGACACAACATGAGGGGGCACTGCCAGCATTTCTTTTAGTAAGCCCAAGGCAGCATTTCACATGCTGGATGTCATCCCTCCCTGTTTAGGCTTTTAGGAAAACTAGAAGCTTGGCTGGAGCTCAGAGTCCTACCAAAGCATCAGTCCTGCTACACCTGAGGTCTTCAGCACATGCAGAAAGGAGAGGTCTTTTCTTTCTCCAGTGCACACCAGGAACCCCTTTATTCAAGTTTTTAAACATTTCTGTACACAAGCAATAACGTCAGTAGAAATACAACTGCAGGTGTGGCTGGGCATAAATAGATTTGTATGGGGTGAAATACTTCACACAGAAAATGGGGTGAAATACTTCACAGATCGCAACTACACTGCGACAGAGAACAGTAAACACTTGCCACGTGGCCGAAGGACTTACAGACCCTGAATCAACAGCGCGATGCAAGTCTTCCTACGACGAAGGAAGTAAGGGCTGTACCAACACCTCTGTCTCCTCTCCCCTTAATTTAATTAGCCCACTTCCAAGTGTTTCCCTAGCTTGGAAGGGGACTCTGCTCCCCCCGACCATACACATCAGGACAGAGCCAATAAATATGGCCAGGAGAAAAGTCACGACGCTCTTTACTCCTGCTGAGGCAGAGCAGGATACACTTGCTTCGGGAAGATGAGGGAAGTCACAGTCAGGCATGAGCCAAAATCAGGCTCTTTAAACCCACGTTCATCGATTGCTTTTGAATAGGTCAGTAGTCTCATCTGAATCAGCCGCCTGGAACTACAACTTGAAGAAAAAGTCACTGCTTTCCTCCGCTTCTGCCTCAGTACTACGGAATGAGACACTGTATCTTTATGATGACTTTCCGAGAAATACTCCCCTAATTAAAATCGTTAACCACATCAAATTTCTCCTTGGACCGTCAGAAGCCTTTAACCAATGTTCACATATTGCCAGATTAATTTTTAATTTAAAAACAATACGGCATTACCTGTCTCAGCTATGCAGCACTCTGCTTTAAAAAACAGAATACTTCACAGTGTTTTCAAAGTATTTCTTATTCAAGCACAGAGGTGACAGGCAGGTGGCAGTTATCTGGTTAGGCAAAATGATTAAGTGTAGTTAATGCCATACAGCAGTTAATCACTGCAGCAGGACTCATTTTGGCCACTCAAAAGCAGCCGTAGGTGCTGTTCTGCGCCCTTTTCACTATCCACTAACACTTCACTACTGTGCCGTTTAAAAGCAGAGACTAAATCAGGATGGGACAGACTTCTGCATGTCATCTAGCCCAACCTGTTGCTAAAGTGGATCAAATCAGATCAGGTTTCTCCAAGATTAATCTAGTTGAGTCCTGAACACCTCCTAGGATGGAGAGCCCCAACCTCTCGAGGCAACCTGTTCCTGTTTGACCATCCTCATGGTTAATTTTTTTTTTTCCCTAATACCCTAATATTTAAGTACAGGAAAAAAAAAAAGCTAATTGAAATCTTGGGACAAGCAAGGAAAAGATAGCAAAAGAAAGAAAAATACAAATAAGCAGAATATAAGTTACATTATGTTAATTGCACCCAAACACCGATGTCAATTACTTCTCCACCAGTAAAAAGTGACATGCCATATTTAGCAGCTGTAAAAGCTCAAGCCTTCACTTACCTCTTCACCTGGCAGACTGTAGCTCTGACAGTTCACTGCCTTTTTCCCCTTCTGTGCAAAACACACGTTTTTCCTTGGATGTCTCCCAGTGATCCCAGGCGTCCCCACGTTGAACCTCAGGGGTCTGGGAACACCACCTAACAGTATTGCTCAAACCATTCTAATTTACAGAAAAAGGAACTCAATCTATACTTTTCTATTAGTAGGAAAGAGGAGTGACTCTGGGAAGAGCACCAAGAAACGCATTTGTAGAGGGCAACGTGCATGCGTGAGTGCATGCAGAAAACTGAAATAAGATCCAGCACCTACACTGGTTACAGGTATCCGCTGCGTAACTTCCACCAGCACTTGTCATCCCTTGGCTACTTCATCCCTTGATGAATTTATCTACCTCATCTTCATCTCATTAAGAGTGCTGGTAATCTACACACCCACTGTGTCTCTTCCATTCTATGTAAAGCCAAACTTTTTTTCCCCTGGTAGCAGCAGTCTATTCCAGAGGCAGAAGGATCACGTATTCCTACAGAAGGGGGAGAGTTATCCCTGCAAGGCAGCAGCAGTGTACACGACACGCTCCCCAGCAGTCCCTGGAATTAAGGGTTTGGCCGCATAGCTGAAACTGTTTCCAAGTGTGTTTTATGTAGCTACAGATTTCCCGATTCTCTCTTGCTGAGCCAGGAGGGGACCGCAGGCCAGCCGCGCTTGTGCGATGTACGCTCTCCTGCCACGGAGAGGCAGCCTCCACCCACGCATCCCTCCCTTTGCCAAGCCAGCTCGGAGCTAACAGCTCTGCAGCTCCTCAGACACAAACAAACCCTAACCAAAATCACAGCTACGGGACAGTAAAGCCCATACACAGACTCAGTACAAATTCTTAAATTACACAGCTGCAGGGGCGTACCTACACCACGCAGCAGCGCAAGCCCTCTGCAGAAACAGGCCACTTTCAAAAGCATTTTACTAGCACCAGGGTGAAATTCAGACGTGTCACCCCATTCACACCGTTAAACTGCTGGAGGTTGATGTTTCCAAGCTACCACATGAAACACCCCGATCTGGGATCCCTGCGCCGTGCTCCCCGGCGTTGCGTGGGCATCACCCCCAAGCACTCCGAACCCCGCCAGAGGCAGAACGGGTTAGAAAAGCACTCCTCGGACAAACCCCTTTTAAAAGTTCTTGTTTCCAGAACAAGTCTGGTTTCGTCCAAAGAAACACCACAGTGCCATTAATACAGAGTGGGTTTACAATGAATTCTGACAAAAGAATGACTACTAAATATACCAAATGTTGCTAATTACCAAAGCTGGCGACCCTCAATTGAGCACGATGAAAAGTTAAGAGAACAGTCACCAAACACGAACGGCAGCACAGTAGTTTCACTTCAAGAATAAATTCCGTACTGGTGTAAGTGTAGCACTGGAATATATGGAATGTAAAAATACATAAATTGTCAGAGAAACAACTGTTACTCACTAGTGGTCTTTTTCACTTCTATAAATATATTAGCAGGACTCTATAAACCTCCAGTAGTTAAATTCCACTATAGTGAATTTTGAAGGAACACTACTGCAGAAGAAATAGCGTTTCATATTTAATCCTGTTTTAATTAAAGCTTCTAATTCCTAATTTGACCACAGGGAGGTTACTTTTTGGTATAATTTTTTTTTTTTTTTTCACTTTTTTGTATGAAGTAGGTTACAATTACTACTGACAACGGCCTGGATGCATCTGCAATTTACTTTGAGAGATTAATTAAGGCTTATTTTCATGAGAGGGACAAGTTTTTTTATAGCAATTAAAATTGATTTTAAAGTTATATACTATTTTATAGTAATTACTAAAATTATTCCTAGAAAATTAATACTTGGATTGAATTAAATATCAATCACTAAGAATTCTGTAACATGTATAAGGACCTTTTTCTCTGTAGTCAACCTTTACCAGTTTGGGACTAAAGTCCAATAAACAGCCTTCCTTCAGGTTCCAGTGTATTTAGATAGATTTAGAATTTAAGCAACAAAGCCCCAGACTTGCTTCCCAAGCCTTACTTCTCAGCTGCTGCCTAAAACTTCGCGCTACCCAACTCATCAGGCATCCCTTCTTCCAGGCACATTCTGAAGAGCACACGGTCAGTCCTGGCCCCTCCTAAGAAGGAAACAACTCCGCAGAAGAGTTTCTGGCCATGGATCTTGAGCAGACACAGGTGTTTCTCTGCAAGTACAACCAACATAAAAATGAGCAAGGAAAAGGCTTTCAGCAATACCTCTCTGCTCAAAGAGTATTCCTGGTGAGATTCAGGCACTTTCCTGCTCACCAATGCTTCCTTTTCTGGGTTTCATAAAGGGAGCTTGCCCCTCTTCAGGTTCTAGACCTCTGTAAGAATATGGTGTCCTTGTCCTCTTTACTGTGGATAGCCAATGCACTCGAAACAGTTTAAACCAGTATTTTACAGCTAGAAGTCAGCAGCAGCAGATATTGGTGTCACATGTAGCAGTCTGTACGTAATTAATCAGAAATACTTCAGTATTTCACAGACAAAGACACCTGCCAAAATAAAACCCTCATTAAAAACCACAGATGCTAAGAACTCAAAATACCTGAAAGCAAAAATATTTCTCTTGAAGAGAAATACCCTCCTGCACATACTTGCATGTACACCCATGCTATAGCTGGTTTGATGGTCAGCCCACTATTGGAGCCCATTGTATTTCAGAGCATTACAGGTATTGAAAGAAGGATTAAAGACAAATTAAATCCTCTGAATACAGAAGTGAAGGATTCATATATTAACACGACGATTTAAATTTCCAAAGTCATAGCCCAGAAAGTAAACCTTTCCATCTAACTGAAGGAGCACTGACCATACACCAAAAGACTGGCCTAATCACTGTGTTTATTGGCTCATTTCTACCATAATTTAAGTATGTCCAAAAAGCTATGTTAAAATAGGCTGAACATCTGAAAGTAACAACAACTGTACCTACTTAGATAATGAAGATGCATGGTATAGAGCTGAAACTCTTAGTAACAACCTCCTGGATTAAGGTTTCAGTAGTATTCTTCTTGCTCACTAGACATGAAAACAATTAACAGGGACAGAAAATTATTATGCTCCATACCACCAAGGTATACCCATTAATATTCTCCTAATGAGAGCTGAGCCCAAAAAAAGATGAAATTTAGTCCTATATAGTACTGCAACAGATAGTGGTGTCATTACTCAATTCTTAAAGATCTAGATGCAATGAACACACAGAAAGAGTGTAATAACAAACCCAAAGTTCTTTAGCATTATATTTTAATTGAATTTGAAGATCTTGACATTTTTGTATCTTCAGTGGAAACACATTTTCATACGTAGCATGGTCTTGTGAAATACAGAGAGGACATAAGCTGTCTTTATTTACTCCTGATCGGTTCCACAAGGCTAAGTCGTATATTGCTCCAATATAATCTATAAATGAATAATAGTTCAAAGTATTTCTGTTCCCACTTGATGTCCTTTTCCATTAATTTTCTCCCTTCAGAACAGGCAACAATTCACCACTTTCTTTTAGTTCCTGTAAAGAAATATATACAGCAATTATTCTCTATGTACATTTTGTGATTAGGCTAACAAGATTTCAACAGGGACAGTTTACGGATAAGGAAATCTATTCACTGGCTGTTAGGGCATGCACTAGGTGACCCACTAGAGGTCCCTCTTGACCAAGACACTGAAGTTCATAATGTTGTATTTGAATTCCATTTTGTGTCTATTTAGTAAGAGAGGAAACTTATTTAGTGAAAAGATACACCTTCAAAAGAATTGGTTGTTATCAACTTTACCAGGTAAATCCCCTGGTATATCTCCTTCTAGGTGCAATTCAAGATATATTTTAGGCACACAAAGTTTTACGACATCCAAAATGCCTCCACAAAATGAAAAAATGACCATCCGTTGATAAGATTTTGTTACTACCACACATTAGCACAAATGAGACAGTAAGAGATTTGTAAGAGTTCTAAATAAGAGCTGCTTGCACATATTATCTTGATGATTTAAATTCAAATTGTAAGGCTGTTAACTTACTAAAGAGCTAGATAACACCAGGAAATAGTTCTAAAACAACGTGTTGTGGAGTATATATTCTTTTCCCACATCTCAAGAGAAACAACTGCCTCAATTTTATTACATATTATGCTATATTACAGAATGCATTTTAAAATACTGACAACATTCATCTACCCATACAAGTTAGTCAGCGTGAACTGAATACAGTCCAACAATGCAAATAGACAAATTACATTTAAATACCAGCCAGAGAAGTATTTTGCAGCATCTCCGCAATGCCCAAGACTATACTTCCTGATCACTGAAATAACCCATTCACTTGTTAAATAAATAAAAGTAATCTATATAATTTAAGTAATACCAGTATTTTTAGAACTAAATGAGATTTATTGATTGTATCTTCCCAGGAGTTACAATGTCTGAGGAATTGGCTATAAAACATTCAGACAAGAATGGGCTCAAGAGTATTTGGGGTTTAGAACACTGTGCCTGCTCTGTTACAAAAATCAAAAACCACAGTAAGAGATGCAGATCTATTTTTGTTGCTTCGGGGTCTGTTCAAACAACTACAATAAACCTTACTTTCTTCCAGGAATGAGACTGTTTGCTAGGAAAAAAATGTCTCACCCACCTTATTTGAGAAAAGCAATGTCAGAAGTAAAACTAGGAAGAGAAACCTGTAAAAATGCACCCACGGGGTAAAAATGGTCTTTACAGTAACAGTAACTGACTGCTGTCAAGAAAATACATTTCACTGCTAAATCTTGGCATATGAGAATGCTAGAGATTTAGAGCTCCTTTCAACTGTATGTTGAGCTAATAGAAGTCACAGTAAAAGCACTCAAGTCATTTGGTTTCAAGATCTAGGGCCACACACAGGAATTTGTGTTATGGGCAGAAAACATTTCTACAGTTTTAAACAAATGGTCAATTTAAATCTCAAACAAGATTCTCCCATTCCTACCTTAACAATATCCAGCCCTCCAACAAGTTCACCTTTCACATATAATTGAGGATACGTCGGCCAGTTTGAATAGGTTTTTAATCCTTGCCGCACCTAAGAAAAATAATCTTAAATGTAAACTTCAGCTTTAGTAAAAGCAACAACAAAATCCTCTATGATAGAGAAGCTTAGTTACCTCTTCATCTTCCAGTATGTCAAATGTCTCATAATCAACGCTAGGGGGAAAAAAAAAAAAGAAAACAGCAAAATCATCTACTGTGGAGTTTTGCAATGTAAGACCCTCAAAAATTCAAAATGGATACATTTACAAGCTAGCCTTCAAATCACTCAGAATTAACAGGTAATAGGAGGAAAAAAGTCGACGGCTTATGCACCAAGAACTGTAATGTAAAAAAAAAGTCTAGTTTCACAGGAAACTCCTTATAATGCACAGATGACAGCACAATGCACTAAAAAATTAAGCCATGTACCTTAGGCTCTAACTGGCCAAAATGTTTTCAAAGTAATTCTGTTCGCTATTACCTTAAGAAAAAAACCACACAGACACATACTTTGGAGCCATTTGTTAAGGAATCAACCAGCTGCAGCTATTTCACCATCTTCATATACTACTTGCGTAAATACACAAAAATAAAATGCCTGTGTAAATTTGATTTCTGGTTGATTCATGTATGAGTTTTGGTATGCAATTCCTAGTATTCTAAGAACTGGCACTCTTCAATAACCAGCAAGTATGTAGATTCCTGCAAGTGGACTAGGGCCAGTGACAAGGAGCAATGATTTGAGTAACTGCTACTTATTTCCAAGTGGTATATTGATATGTAGTTGTCTATTACCTCAATAAGCCCATTCTAACATCTACTAATCAAGACAACTGCTTAACCTCTAACTAGCAGTACAAATGAAACAGGAGTTTATTCAAAGGAAGATGATACTAATCTCTCTCACTAGAGAAAGAACTGCTTTGAAGAAGAAAACTGAGGCTAGATAACATGAGAAGCTCCAAGATTAAGGAAACAGATCAAGAGGGACCTCTCTAAGACCAGCTGCTTATCGGAGTGGAAGGATTTCTTTCATGTCAACAATCACAGCAAAAAAAAAAAAAAAAAAAAAACAAAAAAAATTCAATTTTGCAAAAAACTCCTCAACCAGCACAAAAAA